>PVIC010005833.1:0-56499 GCA_004025085.1 Thryonomys swinderianus
AAAAAAAAAAAAAAAAAAAAAAAAAAAGACTTGCTCCCAAAATAAACCAGAAGAAACACTGTACAAACACCTTGTACAAAAGCAACATGAATTACAGCCACCTACTCAAAAATCATGCAAATACAAATGAAGTATTGAGATAGAAAAATGGAAAAAATCAATCTAGAATTTCATTCATTATGAAAGTCTATTGTTAAAATGTAAAGAAGAAATCATTTCTCAGAAAAAAAGAAGGAAGGTTATTGCGTATAGAATTACCTTGAAAGAAATATTAAAAGTTCTTCAGAAAGAATGACAATGTATAGATTAGAAAGTAAGATCCACATAAAAGAAGTATGAGAATTAGAATAAATCAAGAGAGAACAAAAACTCATTTATCCTTAATTGATTCACTAGTTAAGTATTTTGAAAATAGAAAAGAAAATGTTTTGGATCATGCGTGGTTTATACGTAAGTGAAATAAATGATTGCAACGAAACCAGAAATAAAATAATTCCAGATGGATTGACTAATGTATTCTACCAACTACTCAGTAAAGAAATTATATCAGTTACTACCATCTCCTTTTGAATGTGAAACTAAAGAAAATAACGTGTATCATTCCAAGACCCCTCACTACGTTATTGTCTCAAGCACACAAAATGTAAGAGAACTTCAACTACTATACATCAATATAGATTCAAAAATCTGCAACAAAATATTAACACAGCAAATTCAGTAATGAATAAAAAGAACACTACTCTGGGGCCCAACGGAATTATTTTCAGTTATACAACACATCAACAGGTTAAAGAAATTCACGAGATCATATCAATAGGTAAAGAAAAAGCTTTTCAATGAACAAACATTCAAGCCAAAAATCTTGGAAAATTAAGGGTGGAGAGGAAATTCCTCCTGCCGGTAAACATCTACAGGATCTCTATGGGCAGTATCATAACTGAAGAGGAAGGTAAAGCTTTCCCGCTAATATCATGGCGAAGGGCAGGGGTCCCATCGGGTGGGGCCGGAGGGAAGAGTGCCCCACGCGGCCCCCGGGCGCTCACGGCTTGGCAGGAACAGGACCGTACGAGAAGGTGGCACAACCCTCTGGTGCGTAAGCCGAACAAGGTAGCAAACGGTGGAAGAAAAAAGCGGGGGAAGCTGGAGCAGGTAAAAGTGCCACTTCACCTCGAGCTTGGTTGCAACACGGGCCTGGAGACTGTTCCAACTTGTAAAATGCCTGAAATACTGCGCGGCGGAAATCTCCCGGCCCCTGCCCCACTTAGGGACGACCGCGCGGGAAGTCCCGCTGGGAGCCGGGGCCGGTGCTTGGGCACGTCGTGCAAGGGAAGCCGCCCTGGCAGCGGACGCCGAGCACCCCGAGCATCCTGCTCCGAGGAAGCTCTGACTGCCCCACGCTCGTCCGGGCGTTTCCAGACGAGGCGGCCCGCGCCACACCCAGGACCGGCCGGGGAGGAGACAGGGGTAGGGCTTGCCACGGAGGCTGTGGCTGCAGTGCCGCCCGGCACACGACGGACTCCTGCACAGAGGGCGGAGCTCACAGCCGAGGGCCGAGCCCGCGGGCCTGCCCGCCGAGCAGCCCGGCCCCGCCCGCCCCGCGGTGCCCGAGGACGCCGCGCTTCTTCCGCGAGAGCGCACAGTCAGCGGAAGGAGCGCGCAGGGCACAGCAGCTCGTTCCGGCCCACAGGACGGGGCGAGCCTCCCCTCGGCGTGTGTGCTGTTTCACACAACACAACAGCCCACTTATCTCTATTTGCTTTTTTCTTTTTTGACTATTTTTTTGTTTTCTATTACTATTAAATGTAATTAGATACGAAATCTCTACACCTGTACATCTCTGTATAGCTTGTTTTTTATTTGGATGCTTTGGTAACATAACACTGCAAGTGCTTCAGTTACGGACTCCGTAATATATGTCACTTCCAAAGGATGTTGAAGTTTCTTGAATACTCATTTCAATAACGTACAACCGCTTTAGCTGTTACCTCACTTTCCAGCAGTACTTTTTTCGTCTCACACTTTCTCCACAGGACTTCATATGCTGTCTGTTTTTTCTGTCCCTCTGTTTTGCTCTGTTTTTTATTTTTGCCTTCTCTTGATTTTTTTCTTTTCACTTTCTATCCTTTCAAATGCTCTCGGCATACACTCTCAGTATACACCAAAATATCCTAGCGATCAATTTTCTAAACTCTAAGATACCACTGTCCTTCTTTTCCTGGAGGAAGTAAAAGTAGAGACATTTCTAAACACTTCTCAAGGACCTGATAACATGCAGTTAGCTTAAATTTACATCTGTTACCTTTCCTTCTTTCTTTCCTTCACAAGCAGTCTCTCAAACCTTTTACAGGAATAGAAATAATTTTATCCAAACTATTATCAATAAAAGCATTTGCTTTTATCCTGGTTTTTCTTCTTTTTATGTGTTTTCCTTCTTCCAGTTCTCAGCCTTTCCTTCATCATCATCCGTCTCTCACCTTCGTGAGCTATTTGAATGAACTGGAAAGTTTTTAAAGGAGTTTGATTTTATGTGTTGATATATATGTGACCCTTAGACACGGATATTAATAGCAATGGTTCTCTCTCCACCGTGCACTGTTAGGGACAGACTGTAGTACCCTGAATAGTTTGAACAGGTGACAGCACACTGATCATCCCCAAACCCAAGGTCACGATGCAGGGAGATGACCAAGTATTAAAGTCATCCACGCACAGGAAGAGCTTTCTATCCCAATGAAGCTATAATTTTTCAACACAAACTCACAACAAACAGAAAACAAGGCAAGAAGATGTGCCCCAAAATTCGTAACTCCCCAAGAACAGATTTAACGGCACTGAATTGGATAAATTTTCACACAAAGAACTCAACAAATTGTTAAAAAGATTGAAAAAGAATAGAAAAACAATGAGCCAAGTAAATCAATTACTGAGATGATCAACAAACTTAAAGATGTAATTAAGCAGCTGGATGAATCAGTTGGTAAAATGAGCACATAATATTTCTTTCTTTCTTGAGCTTAAATAATATATAAATGAACGAATGAATGAAGATGATGCAGGATATAAATGACCACTTCGGTAACAATTTACAGGTTATAAAACTAAATCAAGCAGAAATCTAGGAAATGAAAAGTCAATAGAAAGTTTTAATAGTAGATACGGTCAGTCAGAAGACATGTTATGATTCGAGGACGTCTAATTTAGTAGCAAATTTAATCAATTATACTAGAAGAAAACAATCAAAGACAATAAGAAATGACCCAAGAGCTCTCAGGTGAAGTTAAAAGAATATAAGAAAGGTATGGTTTGTGGAAGAAGTAGAAATAGAGGCTAGTGGTTTAAATTTTATTTACTGAAATTAGTAACAATATTTGGCATATATGAGAAACAGGTTGAAGAGCTAGGCAAAGCTTGGGGTTCAAATCCAAAATAGATACGAGCAAAAAACTACTTCTCCATGATACACCATAACCAAAGTCCCACAAATTCTGAAAAGAGACAGCACAGAAGGAAGGTCCCGAGCAACACGGAATAGCCAGCTCAGCACAGTCATTCTCAACACAAACCTCCCCAAACAGGAATCAGATGAGTGAAACCTGCAGTTATCCTTCAAAATTGATGAAAAAATAAAACCCTTTCAAGATAAAGATAATGAAATTCATGGCAACCAAACCATCATTTCCAAGAGAGTTTTAAACACAGCAGGATGTCACCATCACCCAACTAAAGAAAAAATGTGTCTCATTAATGGAGGAAATAAAAAGGAAATAAAAGCACTGCTAAAATCGTAAAACAAAAACCAATAAACACTTTTCAAGAATAACACTCTAGTAGGTCTTAACTCTAATAAAAAACCAGATTGACAGATTGGATCAAAAATAAATCACAAATATATGTTATCTGCACGAAATACACCTCATCCACACAAATAAACAAAATAAACCTCCAGATTTAAAATGAACAAATAGAAAAATGATTACTCATGTAATCTGAAAGTAACAAGTAGTAGCTGTTCTAATTTTGGGCAGACTTGGCTCCAAATAAAAACTGGTCAAAAGAGAAAATGCAAATCACTCTATATTGGTAAAAGGAATACTATATTGAGAAAAGATAATGATTCTAAATATGTATGTCCAAATATCTGGACATCTTACTTTTTAAAAGAAAAAAAACGACATCAAAGGACAGATACACATAAGTACCATCATAGGAAAAGATGTCATATCTACTTTCTAAAATAGGGAAGTTAATATACCCAACAGGGAAGTCGCATGGCCAAATGGGAGCTCCAATCCTAGTTTTCTGAGGTATTGTGAAACAGGAAGAAAATACTCAAGGGGGAAATGTTATGTATTTGGGGTGTGGGAAAGCAAAGAAGGGGAAGAAAGAAATGATGGCAAAAACAATAAAACAGAAATAAAGCTTAGGTATATAGGAGCAGGACAATGGGAAAAATAAGAATCAAGATATATTCAGTACAGGTACTGTGGGAAGCGACCTGGGGGTCGTCACCGTGAGGCCTGGAGAGCTGCACTGGGTGCTGCCCTCACTAGCAGTGAGGGGTCTGCACCGTGAACGGTGCTGCCCGCTCCGAGGAGGACTGCGGCCCCATCCTGAATTACAGGACCTGAGCTGCTGCCTAGGGTGCGGGATCAGTGGCCACAGAGGTAAACAACCTCTGGCCCGGGGGCGCCTTCCATTGCTCCCTCTGGTTCTTTCCTTAATGATTAAGTTGCTTTACAGTACTTGCTAGATTTACTGACCATGCACTAATAGTAAAAGACATTGTTTTAATGATTAAATAAAGTGACAAAGAGAAATAAATTCTCATGAGTAGAAAATAAGGACGTGTTTAAAGAATAACAAAGACTTGAGCCTTGAGAGTCACAGCTAGACTTTAGCATAAGATAAGGGCTAATTGCCTGGGGCAAAGTTCAAGAATAGGGAGAGCACATTCCTGGATTCTTAGATGCTCCCTGGTAGACTAGTTTATCTCCAGGTCACCTGTGAATTAAGGTCCTGCTAACTGTCAATGGTTTACTACTATTTACCTTACTAACTAAAAGTTCACACACGGGCACTCTAGCTAGAAATACTATAAAAAAGCACTGAATAATAAACTCGGGGCCCGCTCAGCATTGACTGAAAGGTCCTCCCGACCCCATTATTCTGTCTTCTTTCTTTTCTTAGCCGCACCCCTCAACTTCACAAAGCCGCTGTTTTGTGCTGCAGGCTCCCGCAAGGTACTAAGTGTCAGTGAAGAACGTGATCATAATGTATTCTCAAATGTACCAATAAACTCCACTTATTAAAAAATACCTAAACTAGCAAAACAGGTTAGATAAAACTCTTGGGAGGCTCTGGTTTAGGGAAAGACTTTATGAATAAAACCTCTAAAGCATGAGAGCTAGCAGAACAAATCAACAAATGGGATCTCTTTTTACTAAAAGGTCCTGCACAGCAAAGGAGACCACCAGCACAGTGAAAAGACAGCCAACAAACTGGGAAAGAATCTTTACCAGCTGTCTCTCAGACAAAGGCCTACTATCTAGAATATATGAAGAATTAAAAAAAAATCAGTTCCCCTAAATTTGAAGATCCAATTCAAAAATGTGCAGCTGAAATGAACACTTCTCAGAGGAAGAAGTAAAAGCTGCCAAGAAGCATATGAAGAAGTATCAACATCGCTGGTCATTCGAGAGGTGCACATGAAAACGACACTGAGATTTCATCTCACTCCACAAAGAACGGCTGCTATCTTGAAATTAGCCAGCAACAAATGCTAGCGAGGCTGTGGAGAAAAAGGAACACTTACCACTATTGCCCTGGTAGGAATACAGACAAAAACATTAAAAGAATCATATCATAGCGACATATGTGCACCCATGTTCATAGCAGCTTAGTTTGTAATAGCTCAATCTCGGAAACAACCCAAGTGCCCATCAGCTAGAAACTGGATAAAGAGGATGGATTAAATGGAGTATTACTCTGCCATAAAGAATAAGTTTGAGTCATTTATACTCAAATGAACATACTTTCAGGACATACTCATAAGAGAAATAAATAGGTCACAGATGTGTAAATATCATATCTGTTCTCTGATACGAGAAAATGATGTTAATGAGTTCTAGAATGTACGATGGTTATTGTGTAATAGAAAAATATTCAAAGGGAATGTGGAGGAGGTGTGAGTAATGAAGAGTAAAGAAAAAATGTGATGGTAATAAAAAAAGGAAATAAAACATGTATTTAGGGGGTGGAGGGTTGTGGGGTGGGTAGGGGAATGGGAAAAAATGTGAATTAAATTGTGTCATATACTGATACAAATTCCCAATATTGAGTGTGGTCACAATATGATGTGTATATACAATATACCAATAAAAATAAAAATTAAAAAAAATAGTTGAGCTATCCACACACAAAAAAATATGACCAAAGAAATATCAGTTAAATAACATCAAAGAGCAAATGCATTTAGGAGTTTTTAATTGAACAGGAGCAGAAAACACATTCTTCTCAGCACACCAAGACCCAAACTTTCTCCAAAACAAACTACATATTATGCCACAAATGTGATCATCATAAGTACAACAAACTGAAACATTCCATTGCATCCTTTCAAATCACAGTGGAATGACACTAGATATCAACAGCAAAAGGAACCACAGGAAACACAAATATATAAAAAGACTGAATAATACACTCTTGAATCATAAGTGAGTCACAGAAGAAAACGGAAGAAATCTGAAAGGGACTGAAATCTCTTGACGGTTGTAATACAATGTATCAGAATCTTTGGGACACAGTGAAAGCGATTCTAAGCAAGAAGTTCATAGAGGTGAGAAAGAGGGTGATTTAAGTTAAACAACTTAGTGAAGGCATCTGAAGCCAGGAGAAAAGTAAAACTAATCCATACTTAATACTAGTAGAAGGAAAGAAATTATAAAGATCAGAGGAAAACCCAGTCAATTTAAGACAGAAACATGCACAGGAGCAATGAATCAAAAACTTTTTCTTTGAAATATTAAATAAGACTGATAAGTCTTAACCGAACTTCCTTCCCCCCAAAGAAAAAACCACATAGAATTAGACAACAAAAATGCAAAATTACAGGAGACACCACAGTGATACAGAAAAGTATAAGAAACTATTTTGAAAACTCACATTCTAATAATTGAAGAATCTAGAAAAAATCCTAGACAGGTATAATTAACCAAAATTGAAATGAGAAGGTATAAAATCTCTACAGAGAGCATATAGTAGAACTGAAGCAGTAATTAAAATTTCTATCAAAAAACAAGCCAGGGTACAGTGGATTTATGGGTTAATTTTATCAGAACTTTACAGAATAACTAATGCCAAAACTCTTCAAGCTTTCCCATGTGACTGAAAGTAAAGAAATAATTCTACATTCTTTTTTTTTTTTTTTCTAGACAGGGTCTCACTTTGTAGTCCAGGCTGGCCCTGAGCTCACTATGGCGCCCAGGCAAGCCTCGAACTTAGCAATCCTGCCTCTGCTTCCCGAGTGCTGGGGTGACAGGCGTGAGCCACCACGCCCTGCACTGTGGTATGTGGTGTTGATGGCTGGTGGGCTTGAGTCACCACGCCCAGCATTGTATGTGGTTACCGGGATCGAACTCAGGACCTTGTGCTTGCGAGGCAGGCACTGGAACCACTGAGCTAAATCTCCGGCCCTCTACACTCTTCTTGAAGAACATTATCTTCATGCCCAATTCAATAAGGATGTAAATAGAAAAACCAGAAAAGAAAAAGACAACAGGCCAAAGACTGATGAAAATAGATGCAAAAAATGTTCAATAAGGTATCTGCAAACAGAATTTAACATATTAAAAATCGTATATCCTGACCAAGTCAGCTACTTCCGATAGTGAAAGTATAGACACAGCAAAAGTAAATCAATAAATCTAATGCATCACATAAACAGAATCAAGGATAAAAGTAACACGAGCTCCTCGATACATACAGTAAGACGATTTAACAAAAGCAAATGTCGTTTTCATAATACCCCTGACAGAAACATTTATGGACAGGCTTCAGGCTTTGCCTCAGATAGAAGCTGTATATGACAAACCCACAGTCAATGTCATATAAATTGAAAACATTCCTTCTGAAATCATTAGCAAGGGAAGTATGTCCTGTCACCACTCATATTCAGTACACTACTGAAAATGTTAGCCTCGCCTGGGGATTCAGAAGCGTCACGCTTATCTGTCAAGCACAAGGTCCTGAGTTGAAATCCTGGTACTGAGGAAAAAAAACAAAAAACAAACAAACAAAAAATTAGCTAAACTTCAGCCACCTTAAGTTAAAGAAATTAAAGAGTAAATATATGAGAAGATAAAGTTAAATTATTTCTATTTGCAGATGATCTGACCTTTTGGATAACAGACCCAGAGGCACTCTAGAAGAAAACTCTTAGAGTAGATAAACTCAACAAAGGCACAAAATACAAAACCAACACACAGTATCAATAGTTTTCCTGGATACCTAAAATGTCCCATTATAAATAAATAAGTCAGGACACATTCCATTCATGATAAATTTAAAAACTTAAATACATAGGAATCAACCTAATAAAGCAGTTGAGAGACCACTACAACAAAAGCTATATAACTCAGAAATAAAAATTAAGATGATATTGGAAAATAGAAAGGGATCCTTTGCTCCTGATAGCCGACCATGGAGAAAAAGACTCAGAAGAAACTCAAATGCATATTATTATGAGAAAGAGTCAACCGTAAATGGCTACTCATTGTGTGATTCCAGACATAAGCCATTTCAGAAAGACAAAGTTATAAAAAGAGTTTTTAAAATAATGAATGGTATGCTTAGGCAGGGAGTGGTGAAGTGATAAAACACTAAGGATTCTAGGCCAGTGAAATTATTGTGTGCCGTACTATACTCATAGATATGCATCATTATACATTTATCAAAATCTAAAAACACACAACAGGAGTATGTACTAATATCAATCATGAACTCTGTGTATAAGTTGTGACTATGATACATCCCTTAATACTAATGAATGTATTTTTGTGGTGCTGAATAAATTTTGTGGAAGGTGCTGTATATCTAAGGATGATAAACACATGGGAACTGTGTTTATTTTCTGATTATTATTGACATATAACTAAAACACTTTCTAAAATAAATTTAATTAAAGCTTGTATATATATTTATATACATACACACAAACACATACATATATATGTGACAACACATACACATATATTCCCTAAGTAATAATGAAACTGTAGTAATATACTGCACTTAAGTTTAGAAAGAATATACACATATAAATATGTGAATGACCTACTCTTACAATTCCTATCTTTAACAACATAATCTTTTTGCCTAGAATATTGCATATACCTATTTGATCAGGCATCTGAACCTATGATTTCTTACCTAAAATATTACAGCGTGTTCAGGAGTATCACAGCAGTGGCCAAACTTCATAGAGTAAAATGAGGAAAAGCACAGATAGAGAAGTAGACATTGAGGAAATGGCTGCGCATTTGTACCATGGAAATCAGTGAGCACCCTCCACCCTTTAGGAATGGCTTTACCATCATGCCATTGTTTATTTCTGAGTATAAATTTCCAGAATTAAAAAGTGACAGAAAATAAATTCTGATCACATTTGTACCATGCAAAAGACAAGTATCATACTTTATAATTAATAAGTGCCAAACAATGACTCATTAATTTTACAGAATTAATGCTGAATGCCTTTAAACTACTAAAATGACTTCTGTAGCATTCTAACAAAATGAATACGAATTATTTTCACTTAAAATGACACAGAAGATAGACATTTTTTTGTCATCTGCGGCACTAACTTCAAGAGAACTGATGATAGAACTATCAAGTGATAACGTATAAATCATATATAATTCTAGGAGAACTTAAACTCTGTAACTCATTTGCTCTTCACGTATCTTGTTCTATGAACATGTAATGGAAAGAATGACGAGACTTTGAGGAGTGGAGGAACTTAATATATATTATTACTTTAAGGGGAAAGGGTGGCTTCATCTAGAGATTAGTTCTCCATTTGAAAATCAAATACTCTGTACCGAAAACTAACACAAAATGAGGTTCTTTTAGTTTTTTTTTAATTACTCAGTTATCCTGCTTTTTGACCAAATAATTTTTACAAGTTTGTTTCTTATAATGCTGTTGTCTTCTTCACTGCTTTGAAAAAAGCATCACTCACCCAAAAACCTGGGTGCTGTGGACGGAACTGTGCCCCTTTTCCAGTTCTTATGTGGAACTCGGCACTCGGTCCCTCAGAATCTGAGTGTATTTGGAGACAGGCACCTGGAAAGAGCTGATTGAGTTGAAATCAAGCCCATCGCAGTCGGCCTTGCTGCATTCTGACTAGTTTCCTAAGAACATGTTTGCAGGACCCAGAGACTCCAGGGCCGAGAACATGCGCAGGAGAAGACTGAGTGAAGGCACAGTCAAGGGGAGAGGCTGCAGGAGAAGGGAGCCTTGCCAGCGCTGAGACACCAGACTTGCACCGCTCGGGCAGGAAACAAGGGTCCATCCTTCTTAAACCACCCAGTCTTCGGTATTTTATTATGGAGACTGTAGCTAACTCATTCAATACATATAAGCATCAATGTGAAGTATGTGTCCCTTTACTGTATTTAAAACCAACGGAACTGAATTACTGAATAAAACATATACTTTTTAAATGGAAATGATTCAATAGAACATTGGTATACTAGAGAAATATTTGATGTATCCCTGATGAAGTTTAATATGGGAAACTTGGGTCAATAAAGAAATTTATTTTCGCCGGGCGTGGTGGCTCACGCCTGTAATTCCAGCACTCGGGAGGCAGAGACAGGAAGATTGCTGAGTTCGAGGCTTGCCTGGGCTACATAGTGAGCTCAGGGCCAGCCTGAACTGCAAAGTGAGACCCTGTCTCAAAAAAAAAAAAAAAAAGAAGAAGAAATTTATTTTCCTAAAGTTAGGAAAAAGACAGGATATTTTCAATTGCCCTTGGATAAAATGCATACTTATGCACACTTCCAGAGCTCAGTGATTGTCATCTTGCATTTCTCTATTTAAATTTTACAATAGCAGTAAAATTATACTCTAATTAATGAATGAGAGCATTCTAAATATATATCAGAAATAGACCTATCACAATTTATAAATCATGTTAATTTTTAATCAGTATTTCAAATAATGTCCTTCAGAAAGTTCTACATAATAGATGTAATAGATGTGTCTGTGATTGACTGTATGTACGCATGATGAAATATTGTGTTTCTAGTTTACTCAGGACCAACATATTTACCAAAAAATTCTTAAGTAATTAAATATATAGAAAAAGTACACAGAAACTTACTAGCCCTTCCCATGATGGCAATAAATTCAGTTTCACTCCTTCCTTATAATTTGAAGAGACTTTACAATATAAATTAATATAAAAATTGTGGCAATTTTCTGAAGACAAAAAGGAAATGAGAACCTATTAGAGATGGAAACAACACTTCTGAGAAAAGATGAGAGGATGCGAGCAATAGAACAAATATAAAAGTCAGTTATATCTCGATTCCTCTCTTTCCATCGCAGTGAATGCACTCTAACCTGGTGTGACTCTGGTGTGACTGATGGTATTCATTACGCTATGTTCTCAAGGGTGCACATAATGTAAAGATATCATATTTACACTTTAAATTCAGTTTATTTCAGACCAGTCAACATTCATTCAGAAGGTTAATGGTAGGGATAACAGAGAGTTGAACTCAGGGCCTCGCAATTGCCAGATAGGTGCTGCACTGCTGATTTATAACATGGTCCCAGGTGAATTTTATCAAGAAGACAAAAAGAATTCCTCACACTTTCAAATATAATACACAGCATTCATACATATTACTGAAAATAAGTTGGTATAATTAGAAAAATAGCAATGCAATACAATTTAAACTTTGTAAACAAATCAGCCTAGACGATGCATGGAAAACAGGTAGAGAGATACAGATGGTCATGTGACACGTGACTTAACTATCAGCATAAAAAATTGGGAATAATTTATGTATGGAGATTACAACTAAACAAGAGTTTGTGAGAGCAAGAATTTGAAATCATGGAAGTTTCTATCAGTATAAGATGAATATAAAAATTATATATCAAATGTATAATATTGAACTATACATATAAAAGATACATTACATATAATTTATATATATCAAGTTTAGTGAGTTTGTGATGATACTGATATGGCCAAGAGTGAATATACATTAAAGACAACTGAGAAACTGGTTGAAACAATATTCTGCCGGATCATACTCTGTGCAAAGCAGTGTCTACGATGCACCAAGGGGACTGTCTAGCTTCCTGCTGGCGATGCTTCATTGTATATTGAGGTCATACTCTTAAGTGAATATAAATAGGACATAGATGTGTAAAAGCCGTATCATTTCTCTGGTATGAGAAGCTGAAGATGTGCATGCAGTCCAGGATGTGTGGTCAGTATTGTGAAATAGCAAGAAAATGTTCAAAGGGAAAGGGGGTAGGGGGAAGAAAAAAAAGAAGTTTATGATAAAAGCAAAAGGACAGAAACAAAGCTTATTTATATGGGGGAGTAAGAGGGCAGCAGAACGGGGAGAAATGGGGAGAAATGAGAATCAGGATACAGTATGTGCCCTGATACAGTATGTACCCTGATACATGTACCCTGATACAGTATGTATCCTGATACAGTATGTACCCTGATACATGTACCCTGATACAGTATGTACCCTGATACAGTATGTACCCTGACACATGTACCCTGATACAGTATGTACCCTGATACATGTATCCTGATACATAATGTAGGGGTATAAATTCTCAATGACAAATGCAATCATGTTGTGTGCCTGAAATGTACCAATAAACTCAATAAAGGGGAAAATAAAAATAAATAAAAGATCCTTATCAAGTTAAACAATCAAAGAATAATTGAGAGTTTTCCTGATGAAATTTTAAAAATGTAGACAATTATTCAAAAATAAGTCTGTAATCCCAGCACTCGGGAGGCAGAAGCAGGAGAATTGCTGAGTTCGAGGCTTGCCTGGACTACATAGTGAGCTCAGAGCCAGCCTGAACTACAAAGCGAGACCCTGTCTCAAAAAGGAAAAAAAAAAATTAAGTCTGTAAGTTAACCTAGAACACTATATATCCAAATACCCTGACATTTTTAGATATCTCAAAAAATAATTTGGGAGTAATTGGCCATGATTATCATATATAATACAGAAGAAGCAAACCTAATTGCAGAGGTTGTAAAAGATTATTATTTAACATGTGAAATATTTTGCCTTACCAACTCTGCCCTTGAGAAATATCCCCTAAACTATTATAGCCATTTTAGATTTAAAAAAAACAAACTAATGAAAAATAAGTTTAAAAAGATAATTAAAACTGTAAGATAGTATTTATTGACTTTCTTTTTCCTATATTCAATTTTAGACATCATTCAACACAGTGAGAAAATTTGGATAATTTTAAGAATATAATTAATCAAACAACTTGGAAAATAAATGTTATGGGATCAAAAATAATTGAAGCAATCAAACCTGGGAAAAATCATTGATATAGCAAAGTGTAATTTTTTAAATCTAATCACAATTAATGATATTTCAAAGACTCCAGTTCTCATGTCCTTCTTGAAACATTTCCCACTTTAACATTCTATAAATTTGGCTAAATATACTTGCATACATTTCAAGGTAAAGAGTTACCTAGGATTACATAAAAATAACATTTTATTAGTCTTATGTTTTAATCACTTGTACTAGTACATGTTTGTAGTACATACAGTTTATATTCTTACTGGAAAGCTTTGAAGAAATGGATAGATTCCTAGATACTTATGAAATACTGAGACTAAACCAAGAAATATAAAAACCTTGAATGATCCAATAAAAGGTGATGAAATTGAAGCAGTAATGAAAAGCCTACCAAGTAAGAAAACCCAAGGTCCAAACAGATTCACAGATGAATTTTAAAAGAACTTCAGGGAAGATCTAATACCAATATTGCTCAAGCTCTTTAATGAAATTGAAAGTGCAGGAGTACTCCCCAAGTCATAACTGAAAGCCAGCAATGCACTGAAAACTAAAGAAGCATCCAAAACTAAAGACATATAGATCAATGTCTTTAATGAATATACAGGCGAAAGTCCTCAACAGGATCCTGGCAGACAGTGTAAGAGATCATCAAGAAGACCATACATCATGAAAAGGTATCTTGTTTTCAACTAGACTTATTTAAACAATTTTCTGAATGGACCCAACCATAGATTTTTCATTTGTGCCTGGTGTTTTCTATAACAGTACTGTCAAATACAATTTTGTTTAGATTATTTGGAAAAGTCTGTATCTTTTACAAACTCTCTCTCTCTCTTTCTCTCTCTCTTTCTCTCTCTCTTTCTCTCTCTCTCTCACACACACACACACACACACACACACACCAGACTTCTCACATCTCACACATATGCTGTATACATGCTTTAGGGTTAAATAAATAGAACAAATTTCTATTTATGTTCAATTTCTTATTTAGAAATACATCAAAATAATATTGACATATTTTGAATATGCACTGAGGAATATTAAAGTGATCTTAAATTTAATAGGAGCAGAAGAGTATTAATAATTATAACTTTCTACGCTGGGCATGGTGGCTCACGCCTGTAATCCCAGCACTCAGGAGGCAGAGACAGGAGGATCGCTGAGTTCGAGGCTTGCCTGGGCTACATAGTGAGCTCAGAGCCAGCCTGAACTACAAAGCGAGACCCTGTCTCAAAAAAAAAAAAATTATAACTTTCTAAATGAAATAGACTTTACAAAACTTAAAAAAAAGTCAAGATTGTTACTGTAAGTTTCTTTCTAAACAGAAATACATAAACTGGCCAAAGAAAACACACACCTGTTAATAAACATTTTGTTTTCATACCATCTATTTTAAAACTATTGGGACAAAGGAAACGAGAAAAGTTCCTTACCCTGGTAATTAATTCGTAGTTCGTGTAGAAAACACAGATTAACGTCCCTTTGGACTTGTGTTATCCAAGCAGACTTGGATTCGATCACTTAGAAGGACTCTTTCTTACTGCAGTCAACCTGACCTGGCTGTTACAAGCAAATGACTATGTTTCTGTTCGGTCTGCTGAACGCTCTGTCACGTTTGACTGGTTTGATTCTACTGTGGTTCTACTTGTATACAGTTTATAACAAATAGGTTTGTGCAAAACTTAAAGATTTTCATGGGTAATTCAGTAGCTTTTCTTTTACGATCAAAAACTAATTCATCTCAAAATATTGATAAATACCTGTGTGGTGAGTTTTATATTCTGAGTCCATCAGAGATGATTATTACCATGATGGCAATAAACCAAATAGGATCTGATGTCCACTGGCATAAAAATCCAAGTGCTATCTTCACTAATTTAATTTATTCTATAATTTTGGAAAAGTTGGCCACAACTGTGTGTATGTGGGAAAAACGGCCATGGTCATGCTTGCCATTTAGTTAGTTAGCAAACAAAAACAAACTTTGGTCAAACACTTTAATTTCTAAACAGGAATGTTCATGAACCAACCTGTAACTGTAACTGCTGTTTAGTCCAATGTAGTTCTGACTTCTTCTTTTTTCTTACTTTAAGTTATAATTATTGTGGCCTTAGAGTTTATTGTTTACATGAGAATACTGTTGAACATGAAAGTTTACGATTGCTGATCCATTCAGGATGCCAGCCTTTAACTGGAGCCTTCTTGAAAAGTTGGGGCATATATTCATCTTAGCTACACTGGGAAATAAGATTCATGATCTCTAAGGTCTTTAAGACATGTACATTCCAGCACGACTCCATCATTTATTCAGGGGGCAACCTTAGGCGCATCTCTGTATCACAGACAAAGTTTCCTCTGTATAAGTTAAAAGATTAATTCTTACTGTGGGTACTCTATATAGCCGTTAGCCCTAACATGTCTGCTTTGACAGAATAGGAGATGCCTAGCAGATCAGCGGTGTCTGCTCCAGGATGTGCCTGTACGGCCGGGGAGGCCCAGCCGGTGCCCCCTCTCCGCCGCTTTCGCTGCCAGACTCCGTGTTCACCACACCTTCTACCCTGTGGTCCTGACTTGGAGCCAGTTCAGGGTGGACCAAAGTTCCCAAATCAGGAGAAAAGCTAAAGCTTTCTTCTTCTGTTTGGTGAATATCAGAAAGTGTCTAGCAAGAAAAATGCTGAATAATGTACTGTTAATATAAAAGCAAAGAATTTAATACATTTCTACGTTTTTGAGTTTTTACATCGAAATGCATTTAAAATATTTCATTGCTACAATAAGCAAAGGAAAAAGTGCACCTCTTAATATCATTTCAAACTAAATATGCAGTATGTATGTATGTCTTTTTCTTAACTGTTTCACCAAATGAGCCCCTCTGATTGTAAGAGCATGTACTAAAAATACAGAAGCAGTTAAAGTGAAGCTAGGAATGCAGCTAAATATAAGTAGAAGACAAAAAACAAGTTGTTGAGATTGAGATTGCTGAGAATTAGAATAAGTATAGGCAGAAATGTAATTAAAAATCACAGTGAGTCTCCAATTTATGAACGTTCAAGTCGAGAACTTTCACAGATATGAACAGATCTCAAATGACAAACATTCATGGATGGAAAAGAGTCATGGAAGTAGCTTATATGTCTGTGGGACATTGTCATAGTTGCATGTGTGTGCTCACTGTACAGTGTGATAGTGTACATTAGTGCAGGACTCGAGCACAGCACAGGGCACCTGGAAGAAGAGAAAAGCAGTGGTAAAGCGCGGGGGCCCACTAGGCAGCACAAAGCAATACACATTGTCAAAGTGTATTAGAGTCACTTTATGGGACTTACAAACCGATCTGACTTACACTAGTTCTCCTGAAATGGAACTCATGCATAAGCTGGGGATTACTGTATTAAAATCCATGATAATGGAGTGAAGTAATTATGATGCTTTCAGCTGACCTATGGCAACATTATCATAGTATAATCATGTATTTTACATATGTATATAGAGAGATAGATAGATCATATATGCTATATAAATATTTGTTCAAACATATGACCATAATGCCGGACGTGGTGGCTCACGCCTGTAATCCCAGCACTCGGGAGGCAGAGACAGGAGGATTGCTGAGTTCGCGGCGGCTTGCCTGGGCACCATAGTGAGCTCAGGGCCAGCCTGAACTACAAAGCGAGACCCTGTCTCAAAAAGGAAAAAAAAAAAAAACATATGACCATATATTATAAAATATAATTATGGCTGTCATATATATATATATGCAGGTGAGAAAAGATTTAATTTCTTTTGAAGCAACAATATCTATTCACACAGATGATATGTATATACATATAAAGAAAAATAATCAGAAATTATAAACGTTCTTTCAAGACAAAATATAGTATTGCCTTTTAAAGGACCATTTATATAAAGTATGGTGGTTTATTATAGATGCTAAAATTATGCAAATTTATGGTTACCTATAAAAGATTTAAGTTGTAAAATATACCAAGCAAAAACACACACACACACACAGTTAGATGGATAGATAGAAAATAGAAATAATAATATCTCAGCTCTTTTAGTCTTTGCTTTCATCTTCCATGGAGGCTTTAACATGCTAAACTAAATAACAGCAAACATAATTTAAAAACGAAATAAAACTGAGCATCTTGACAAGCAGGTATTTGTAAGATACTCAATAAGATTTTCTATTTTTCTTCCTATGTCTCTGTTCCCTCCTCACTTTTCCTATCATATCTCTGCTCTTGCGTCTTCTTTCCAGTGTTGAACACAACAGTTCATTGCAGGAAAAAAATAATTGTGTTGCCTTTCAGCTTGGATCCATTTTCCAAAAAGGGATTTGCCTACCTCAGAGGATTCAAGTTACAGAGATAGTTTGAAAGACTTATAAGTATTAAAGGCACCTATATTTAATTATGGAAATAATCGAAAGATAGAATTATATAGGCACCCATTTGTAGGTATATATTGTTCCTATGCGGTAGAAATAATATTTAGATTGTTTAGTAAAATCTGCACAAAGCTTAAAGTCATTTTAGAAGACTCAAATTAATCACTCAAATTAGAGAAATTCCTGAATGAAAGCAACCTTTTTATTTTGATTTAATCTTTCAAATATCCCATCTCTTTTCCTGTTGATAAAATAAAAAGTTTACTTTGCCTGGTTAGTTCAAACTCAAGAGCGTCTCTAAAAAGGTTTGCTGAGAAGTCATTAAAACTTGCCTACTGTGCTTCTGCAAACTGAATCTGATTTC
Organism: Thryonomys swinderianus; assembly: GCA_004025085.1. Classification (NCBI taxonomy): domain Eukaryota; kingdom Metazoa; phylum Chordata; class Mammalia; order Rodentia; family Thryonomyidae; genus Thryonomys; species Thryonomys swinderianus. Next base: position 18,350 of record PVIC010005833.1, read on the forward strand.
GTGACCTTTATGTTTCACTTTAAAATTTCAATCTGTCTGAAATCACTAGCTTCGTTTTCGGCCTTAAACAAAATTCTCTCTGTTGACCTTAGTTGGTCTGACCCTCACCCACACACAATCTGATTAATATCAAAGTGGAGCCACATTAAACATCTCCTTGATGGGCTCATTATCTCTCCTCTTTGTTATTTTTCTTTCATTCCTTTTGATATGTATGAATTCTTCAGAAACTGACAACAGGCTTATGGTGAACTTCTGCTCCTCCTAAACACGCTTTTATCTATGCAATTTCAAATGCTACAGCAATATTAGAATATATCATCCTTTTTACTTGGAGAACATAAAGCAATCTATTTATTCAAAAAAACCAAATAATAGGGAAGAGATTCATCAGAGGCCATATTACTCTGTCTTTGCTCACGATCAGCAGCCTGAACCTACATAGAAAAGCGGTTTACAGAGGATTTCAGTAACGGATTGATCTCCTCCTTTGTATTTCTTTCTTGATTAACATAAATATAAACATTACTAAGCACAAGAACATCACAGAAAATGTACAAGATTTTCTGACAATTCCAGATATTTTAAACAGACTGTACACTGCAGCAACTCAATGACAGTCCTGGTGGAAAAAATCCCACTTATCAATTCAATTTATCTTGTGTAATTTTATGTGTTCTGCATAGGCTGTTTTTCTTCATAATATGTATGTTATACATGTATGTTATATGCACGCAGAATATATAAAATTAATATATAAGAAAAGTAATAAGAAATTAATATATAAAGTCTTAACTATTCAATTATTTTTACATGCATATTGATATGTTACTAAAGAAACGACAGAAAAGCAGAACTTTAAAACTAACTTATAATCTAAATTTGTACAATTTTGTGCTCGCTTCGGCAGCACATATACTAAATTTGTACAATTTTGCATGCTTCAGCCAGCAACAATTATGGAATCAGACATATATCTTCTACTTTTATTTACTAAATCAAATACCAATCTCTAATTTATGAATATGAAATATCTTAAATTATTTATTTCCCAGACAATAGACTTAGTATGGAAACCAGTACCATGGGAAATTAGGAGAAATTTAAAAACAATGTTCTAGGTTTTTCAGAAAAAATTTTTCCACTGGTACATTAGGGTATAGAACAAACATATATTCATTTCATATGGTATTTTATTTTACGAATACAGAAACCTAGAGTTCTAGAGAGCTAATATCAAACTACTATACTGCAGTATTTTACATGTTTTTTAATCATTGTCACTCAAAAAGCAAAGGACAATGAGCAGCAAGCTGTTGGAAGACAAAGCAAACAACATACTGCTTGTCAGATATCTCATATTCTAAACAGTACTTGCTTGTCACTGGGCAGGTAACTAAACTGTAAGCTTCAGTTTCCTCAGCTACTACATGGAAAAGTAGAACTACATAAGATCTTTTTTACATAAGGCATTTTTCTAGAGCCTACACTAGACGTAGGACTCAACAAAGAATTCAACTAATAATTGTTGTCCAGTTGAAACTGATTAGCATTAGTGACCACTATTATAATGTTGTACAAAGAAAGGTTGGAGGGTTAAGAGGGCAGGGGAATGAGAAAATACAATAATCAAGATAGGGCCAGAGATTTAGCTCAGCGGTTCCAGCCCCTGCCTCGCAAGCGCAGAGTCTCTGGTTCAATTCCCGGTAACTACATACAATACTCGGTGTGGTGTCTCACACCTACCAGCAATCAGTACCGCATACCACAGTGCCGGGCATGGTGGCTCACGCCTGTAATCCCAGCACTCGGGAGGCAGAGACAGGAGGATTGCTGAGTTCAAGGCTTGCCTGGACTACATAGTGAGCTCAGGGCCAGCCTGAACTACAAAGTGAGAACTACAAAGTGTCTCAAAAAACAATGTTTACAGTGAAACAAGTAGCTCCACAATGTTCCTATTAATTCACTGCTTTCATATATGTATGTCTGTTCCTTTTCACTATTCATCTATTTAATTTAAACCCAAAGAAATGACATACTTTCCAAGAGAAGACACTTGTGTTTCACAATGTGAAAATTCTTCAGGTTGAAGAATTTGCTAACAACTTTCAATGAAAGTAAAACAAGACTTCCGAAGGAACTTTGGATCATGACATTCTCTGATGTGATTGGCTGATACTTTTATGTCATGTTCTCTCTCCATGTGTGTTAAATTTCCATGTCTGTCTCAGAGATAGCCCAGCTTCAGAGTGTGATCATAAATATATCAGGTAGTTACTTCCACAGAAAATTAAAATATTAAGTGAAAACTGGATTTAATGAAAAGGAGTACGTAGTAGCTTGGACCAGTAAAAACCAGTAAAAGTAAAGGGACATCATATTCTCTTTTTTTTTGAGACAGGGTCTCACTTTGTAGTTCAGGCTGGCCCTGAGCTCACTATGGAGCCCAGGCAGGCCTGGAACTCAGCAGTCCTCCTGTCTCTGCCTCCCGAGTGCTGGGATGACAGGCGTGAGCCACCATGCCCAGCACTGTGGTATGTGGTATTGATTGCTGGTGGGCGTGAGTCTCCACGCCTAGCATTGTATGTGGTTACTGGGATCGAACTCAGGACCTTGCACTTGCAAGGCAGGCGCCGGAACCATTGAGCTAAATCTCCGGCCCCGGGACATCATATTCTTTTGCTTTTTTTTTTTTTTTTTGGAGACAGGGTCTCACTTTGTAGTTCAGGCTGGCCCTGAGCTCACTATGTAGCCCAGGCAAGCCTCAAACTCAGCAATCCTCCTGCCTCTGCCTCCTGAGTGCTGGGATTACAAGCGTGAGCCACCACACCCGGCGGGACATCATATTCTTGAAGTAGAAGAAATAACTCTCCAAAGAAATAGGAAATACATATGCTGGAACCAAATATAATAAAAAGTGAAAACAGTTCAATGCATTATCCACACTGACGTGAAAGTTTCAGAACAATGTATGTGTCTAGGGAATTATATACTCAATTTACTATTGTATATTTAAAAATATATTATACCTATACTGAACAATATATATATAATATATGGAATGGATATTATATAGTCATTTAGTATTATCTATTCAGAAACACAATACATACATACATACATACATATATATTTTATATATATATATATATTTATTTGGAACATGGCACATGTTTGATCCTATTTCAAATGACCTCTATGGTGAGCATCATCTTGAAGCATAATCAAAAAATCTATTAATGTGATCTTTTTAGTAAAGGATTGTTTTGGAATATACTACTATAAAGTGTACAAATAAAATAATTTTATAAAATTCATGGTAGTCCCTAAGGAAATAAAAGAAAAACTAAGTGTATTAGAATAGCAAAAGTCTTAGAGATGGAATTTCTTCTTCTTTAGAGTTCTGAAGAAACTATATTTCAGGAGGAATAATTTTTAAGATAAAATAAATGATATACAATTATTAGTCAGCTGCCATAAAAAATCTTTACTTGCAGTAACTGAATAATATCAGCAAAACTATGATCAAACTTACTAATACATCTACCTGCAAATGCTTTCATACTCTTCTCTTAAACAAAGTGAGTAGAATGTGGTATCAAAAACAATTCCATAAATATTTTGAACAATTACCATGTGTGCATATATCTCAATCCATAATGTCAACATCATGCATAAGGCCTGATTAATGTCTTTGATATCTAAAACTACTGAAATGACTGTGAAGTATTCACAAAAACTTGGAAATGTACAAATGATGCAAAAATTTTGGAAGGATATCCAAAAGTAATTGAAAAGTTCTATTAAGCCCCAGGACATAAATATATAAATTCGATGTACTTTGACTTCAAAATTTAGGCTGAAAAATAGACTTATAGTTTCTATGCAGTTGCACTTTGATTGTATTGACATTTACCTCCCAGACTATGAACTTATATAAAGGAAAATTTTCTTCAAATCACTGGGAATGTATTTCCATAGCCTTTAGATAAATTGAATTCAGATTATTTTCAAGACCATGACATGTATTAGGCATGTACTCTAGTTACTTAACCTATATAAAGGTAGTTTTATTAGCCACAATGGCCAGGTCACAGAGCATTAAGTAGCTAATCCACAGCCAATGAAATAGGATGTGGTAGAACCATATTTAGGTAATGTGGTCCTACGTTCTTTGTCATTGTTTTGTGCTATCTCTCTTAAAGTAAACTTGAGTCAAAAATGACCCCACTGAGACTCTCCATATAAACTATTTCAATACTGTATACAGATTAGTGGTGAAGTACTATGCAATGAAGGTTTAGCCACTATAATACTCACAGAAGACATTTAAGCAGCTACAGTTTAGGAAGATAAATGACCCCTTCTGAAAAAGCTTAATGGTGTAAAGTAATGCACAAGGCTCTTATGTTTAATTTTTAGTAGGGAATCACAAAACATAAATATACATACATATATGCACACATGCTCATTTGCATACATAAACACGTCTAATGTTTGCATGAACGCTGTTCTTCCAAGTACACACAGAATTAAGTTATTTGAAGCTGTAGATGAAGGAGAAAGAAGGCAATTTTATGATGTGATAAAAACAAATAGTACAGAGAAGATGCTTTTTAAACAGTTTCCAAGGTAACTGGTTGTGGACGTGGAATCTATAAATAGGGATACTGAGAATGTGAAGCTCCAGGAAAATTAATGGTATCCTTCCAGATAAATATGAATGCAAATCAAATCAAAGGGAAATTAGGCCTATAGAAATATAAAAAAATAAATCATACAAGTATATCTTGTGTTGATTACCTATGGAGAATATACTTTTTTAAAAAATTGTAAATATTATATTTTAGAAAAAGGGTAATATTAAAATATAAATCATAAGTATAAATCAATTTGAAGTACTTATATAATTATAGTTTTACACATAATGTTTGCATATTTTATTTATTAGGATTAAAATGGACATCTATTATAATGTAAGAGTTAATAGTGTTGTTTGGAATTCATTAGTAGATTTATTATAAGTATAATTTTTAATATTTTATTAAGTATCATAATTTTTATCATAAAATGTAACAGGAAGTTACATTACTTTTAGACATAAAGTAATATGTGATACATTGAACATGATCATATACCCACATGCATTATGCTTATTGTTTTAGATGATAGATAATGCTGAATTAAAAATCACATAAATACCTCTGCAATTTGTAAAGAACTTTTCCCTTCTTTTTTTCTTTGCATAATATTAGGATTTCATTTGCTATGATTCTAAACTATCAACATAAAATAGCTGCATCAGTCTCTTCCCTAGTGCTGTACACATGCAAAGTGTGTGCTTCGAAATTTAGGACAAAGTGAATCACAGTTTTCCTCATGTAGTGACTGACATACAGATTCCAGTTCTGTCTCTAAAAGTCACCATTAAAATTATTTCACCTGTGTAAGATGACAGAGATTTTTTGACAGATTCACTCAGTCAGTGAATGCTAAGCACTGTTTCATGTATGGACTGTATTATAAGTATTCATACCTAATGATTTGGTACAGTGTCATAATGAGGACTAGACATAATATCTTCCAAAATTACCAGATTATGCAAGAAGTGAGGTACTTATGCACAAAATAAGATAAAAACTGAGTTTTAATATTCAAATGTGCCTAAAAGAAAAAGCAAATAAACCTCTGAATCTTTCATTTTAATGCCATTTTAAATGCTATTATTGTCTTTTGAGTATCAGAACTAGTTCTTTGACAAAGAGATCTGTCAAGGTCAAATTATGCAGAAAGGAAGAAGAAAACAGAAATATGAGGTTAGTTTAGGCAAAGTGTTCCATCAAGTCACACTGCTGCACTCGTGAATTGTCTCATCACACTCTGTGATCTAAGTTATGACACACACACTGAAAATGATGAATACAAAATTACAACCATTTAAGAAGCACCCATTATTAGCATTTCTGAATTTTGTATTCTTTCATTACTTGAAGAAATATAAAAGCTTTCATTCTGGTGATTTATAATTGTAGCACAGTGAGGTAAAATAATCATATTTATGAAGTTCTCAAAAGAGTCAAATGGCATTTAAATCATATGAAATCATATCATAACTGCATTTATTTCAATTTAACTACTAATTTAGAAGAGATTAAAATCTAGACTTTGAGATAAAAGTGCATGAATTCACTTTCGAATGCCATTCCTCATGGTATAAAATGAGAAATGTTTTTAATAGCAAAAGAATAAAATATGCAATAAACTTTATATTTCTCTTTTTAGAAAGAAAGATGACATAATTACATAATGAGGTGAAAATTCTACAAGCACACAGTTCAATGTAAATTCAGTTTGAACCATATGCTCATTTAATCTCTGGATTTTATTTACCAATTTTGCCTGTGTAACTATTTCCTCTTTTCTCATTTTGTCTCCTATACCCTTTCCATTATGATCACACTCCATAACTCTAAGAACCTTGTTACAAGGCCATTCTGGGCAACTGTTTTATATTGTACACCACACAAAGATTGCCTCCTTTATTCTTTTACTAATGGCTGTGGGCACTATACCTATTTATAGTCTGGGAGTTTGTAGAATATTGTTATTTATTGACCACTTTCCAGTATGAAGCATAGCTATCACACAGATATTCAAGTCAGGGTTCAAAATTCTGAAGAACATATCAGAAGCCCAAGGCTACTCAAATCAATGGATAAATTCATAGCTTATGAATCCACTTATAAAATTTATTTTTGGTTAACACTGAATATTGATATTTTGTGAGGTACAACCTAACATAAAAACTATGAAATTATTTGAAGAAAACACAGGACAAATACATGTCACTTCGGCAAAAATTGGCAAAATCATCCAAATAAAAAACAGGCTAAAGAACGGAATGGACAGTTCTCAAAGACAACATACAAATGGCTAATGGATATATGAAATATACTAAACATCAAGGAAATGCAGATTAAAACTGCAAGTGCTAATGAAATAGCACCTCTACCTCCAGTAAATGGCTACATCGAAACTACAAAAATAACACCTGCCAGTGAGGAGAGGAAGAGCTCCTGGGCACTGGTGCTGCTGCCGGCGAGAGTCCAAATACTACAGAGAGTGAGACAAGAGAAAGTAGACAGTCAAATAGCTGTGCCATTCATCAGCTGCAACACGCCCGTGTCTCTCTTTTCACTTACTGTATTTCAGATAAAGAAGGAAGCATTTTCTTTAACATTTCCCATCCCCTGTATTCTTTCCTTTCAGTTAGTGTCCAAACAGCAAATCCCACGCATATCTGTTCCTGTCTCCCTTATTTTCTGATTCCACAGCTATTATTGACCACTATTTACTTTGACCACTATTTATCGACACTATTTACTTCAAAACTGGGCAACTTTACACCATTATTATAAGAAATTTATTTCTCACATGATTGTAATGTACGTGGCTGGTGTCGCTACAAAACTAAACTCTTTGAAATGATGATCCTTTACTTCTTTAAATTGCTGATCACTGTCCAGTAGGCCTTGGGTAATAAGGACGTTTGTCACTGCTGATATGAACAAAGGACCGTATTAACTTTAGATATTTCCTATCTTTTTCTCTCCAACGAACGACCTAGACTGGTCAATTGCTAGTTGCCTAAGGTGTACATTTTAGTTACCCGGGCACATTTTATGTGTTTTTCTTAAATTAATTCATTAGGTAAGAAATATGTCAGCATGCTCTGGCAGAGATACTATCAAGAGAAAAAGTTAAACACACAATAAAAAATGATAAATACATTTCTAAACTTGAAACACAGCAGAAAAATCACAACAAAATAGCAAAAGGAGATGGGATGTTGCCACCAGCCAGCGTGGACGTGGGCTTGGAATCACACAGACTGGGAATTATTCTTATGCAGTACGTGGAACTCGTGTGTTCCAAGCCAGGAAGGCAATGGATTCCGGTTCACTCCTTGACATAAAAGAATAGGTGGAAATTTTTCCCTGGCAGATATACATTATCAAAAACTGCCCCAATAGGGACCCAAGAAGACAGAGAGATAGCTGCATAATCACAAAGTAAGCCAAGCTTTCTCTTTGGGGAAAACATTTTACGAGATTAATGATTAGCAAACTTTGACTCTACTAAAGATCTCTAAGATAATACTTTGCTCACAAAAGAAACTCTCCCTTTGCTCTGAAATACAAGACAAGCAACTAGACATAGGTGAGAAATGGTGAAATTTATTAGTTGAATCATTTAGAATTTGTCAGGTTCCCTGAAAGCAATTCACAGTCTCTTGCTCTTTTGGACAGTCTTTGAAGCCGTGGGCGTGTGAGTCAGCCGCGTGATGGGCAGTGGGGAATGTGTGAAAAGTTCTTAAGCCAGGGTGGCCTCAGCTCCTCGCCCAGCGACTTCTTCCCGTCTGCCGCGCGTCCTGTGGCCTCCTAGCTGCCTGTGCCGTGACTACGCGGACAGCCCAAGGACGTGCACCTTCTGCTGAGTGCTCGGCAGCCAGACTCGGTTCCCCTCCACGCTGCAGCTCTGACTGGTAATCGCAGTGAAAAGCTGGCCTTGTCTACTTTCCCGACTGCCTCCTGTCACTCAGCAAGAGTCTAACTATACTTTCCTCTACACACAGTTCTCGCACTTAGCTTCAACAGCTATCTCCCAAAACTGGTTTCTCTCTATTCATCCTGGCCAGTGGTAGTTGTTTTGTCTAACGATCCTGTGCTTGCGGGGTGAGATATTGGATGGTTTATTATCTCTGCCCCATTCACACCATTTTTAAAAATTTAATATATCATTGCCTAAACTTTGACTATAAAAACTGTTTCCATTAACAATTTTCTACATTACAGTCTTTGATTACTACTTCCTGCTATTCCAATAATCCTACAACCCTGAGCTTTCTTACCACTTTTTAAAAAATTTACTTCAACTTATTGGTACATTACATGTACACATCTCAATTACACTCCACCCTGAGAATTTGTACCAGTATCCTACAACTCCCCACCCCATATACATAAGCTGTTTCCTTTTTTAATTTTACCATCAATTTTTTTCTTTCCCTTCATTACTTACCCCTAAACCTGATTTTCCTTTGAATACTTACTATTTCACAATATCAATCTTGCATTCTAGAGGACATTTACAACTTCAGTTTCTCTACCAGAGAAAAGACATGATATTTACACATCTGTCACGTATTTATTTCATTTATGAGTATGTCCTTAAGGTACATCCATTTGAGTATAAATGACACAACCTCATCATTCTTTATGGCAGGGTAATACTCCATTTTGTTTAAAAAAAAAAAACCCAAGTCTTTATCCAGTCTATAGTTGATACTGTCACATTAACTGGATGTAGGTGTCAGACACCTACTTTCATAACAGGAGGATGTGACTGTGTAGTCAATGATAAAATATGTGGTTGCAACTGGTCATATGGGTGGCACAAAATTCAGAAGCAAGAAAAATAGAGCAGCTTAAAAATATTCATCACCGTGCTCACTTCGGCAGCACATATACTAAAAATATTCATCACAATTTTACCATTAGGTAGATAAGAATATGAAAGGGGGAATTTAAAGCCAGTAGTTTAGTCAGAAAAATAATTGTCACTATTTATTGATAGCAAAAGTAGACAGATTTTTTAATAATTAGCAAACTGATCACTAAAATTTTTCTAAATATTAAGCACATATTTTCCATAAAGGTGAGATGACATTAATAATTATGACCCACTTAACATGGCTTAATTCAACTCCTTGTTCATAATATTTGTGTAATGATCAGTATATATCCTACCGGAAGAAAATTAAGGAATACTGACTTTTTTTTTGTGAGACAGGGTCTCACTTTGTAGTTCAGGCTGGCCCTATGGAGCCCAGGCAAACCTCGAACTCAGCAATCCTCCCGTCTCTGCCTCCCGAGTGCTGGGATGACAGGCGTGAGCCACCACGCCCAGCACTGTTTGTGGTTACCGGGATCGAACTTGTGAGGCAGGCACTGGAACCACTGAGCTAACCCTCCAGCCCGCTTTTATATATTCTTGTGATGGTTAATTTTAAATAAAAATCTGGCTAGGTAGTTGTTTAAGCAAATCTGAATCTACATTTGCAGTTAAAATACTTTGGGACTTTAAATAAAGTAGATTCCCCCCAGTAACGGAAAGGAAATTCATGAAATCATTTCCAAGGTGTAAAGGCATATGCCCAAGTCTCACATGGAAGAAAGTTTACAACACTGTGGCGCCAACCTCTATGTCAGTTTCAGGCTCCTGGCTTTCCGCAGATTTAATGACTGACAAGCTCTTACAATTCTGCCAGGTTTTATTTATAAATATTTCTGTATTCATATATAGGTACACACATATATACCATATATATGTGACATAGACACATATATTATATATATGTACTACTTCTTTTTTTTTTTTTTTTTTGCTTTTTGGAGACTCGCTTTGTAGTTCAGGGTCTCGCTTTGTAGTTCAGGCTGGCCCTGAGCTCACTATGGTGTCCAGGCAAACCACCGCGAACTCAGCAATCCTCCTGTCTCTGCCTCCCGAGTGGAGTGCTGGGATGACAGGCGTGAGCCACCACTTCCGGCACTGTGGTATGCGGTGTTGATGGTTGGTGGGCGTGTCTCCACGCCCAGCATTCTATGTGGCTACTGGGGATCGAACTCAGGTCCTTGCGCTTGTGAGGCAGGCACCGGAACCACTGAGCTAACCCTCCGGCCCTGTACTACTTCTTTTAGAAGCAGTTTCCATAGGATATTCCAAACTTTTATTTAGCATTTATCACGATACTTAATTATATCTCCAATATTTGTCTTTTCTACACTTTAATTTCCTGGGGAGAGCAGACATAGTTCTGTAAGATCAGTATCTATGCAACCTCACATACATCTCAGCACAGGTTGTCCATGTTCAAAAATATTTTACACAAATAAAATAGAAGGCATCTTGCATGGTATTTATTGTGTTAAATTTGTAATACTCATTGATATTATGCACCTTTTGTGTAATGTACTTATCATGTACAATTCTTTACAAAACAGTGTTTACTGAATTCCCTTAGAAACAAAATTTTAATATTTTAATGATATAGACTGAAAACACTTGAAATTTGAAGTTACTGTAATTTCACGTGATATATGTTGATTCACGATTTTAAGAACCAACTCTGTGTCATAGACACTGACCCGTGCCAAGGGCCTCTCCTCTCGCTGTTCAGCAGTACACTTACACTCTGGGCACGACAGCTTTGCAACAAATCCCACTGTGGCACTGATTCGTGTGAACAGGCACTTTGAATCTGTGACAAGTGATGCACAGAGTAGCATTTAACACACCTATTCGATCACATTGAAGTTCTTGCTTCATACATCCTACGTGAGTCCTGTTGCAAGGAATGTCCTTGGGTAATACTAATGATTGGATGCTTTCAAAACCACTCGGCCAAACACATGGCCCACGCCTTTAGTCCCACCACCTAGGAGGCTGAGGCAGGAAGAATGCGTGTTTGAGGCTAGACTGGGCTATTTAAAGATGTAGCGAGTTCAAGACTAACTCTGTCTCACAAAACAAAATAAAAAGAGGCCAGTTAGGATAATTTTATATATCCCAGTATCATAACATCCTGCTCTTTTAATATATGAAACCCTAAACTTGGTAAAAGAAGATCTAAAACAAAATAGAAAAACCAAACAAGATCTGAAAAGACATATTTTGAGCCCACAGAGACTGAGAAGTCATAGTGATTCCAAATTTCTGAGAGGGGGAAAAAAAAGAGCTTTTTTCCAGAACAAAGACAGTAGTAGCAATGTTCCTAAAACCCACGCCTTACATTATAAAAGATTTCTGTGTTCTTGCTTTCTTAAAGTATTACCAAGATGAAGTGACGGTGTATAGGCTATAAATATATTATGACATCCCTGTTAATCTGATTTACTAATATTTCCAAATTTGTGAAATTTCTAAAATTTCTAAAAATTCAAAATAACTTTTCTGAAATTTTAGTGAAATCCAAGAAAATATGAAATACCTCATGAAATTCATACTGAGTAGTTTACAAATCATTTTCCCTATGGTGATTAATATGCCAAAATGATACTGACTTATGGAATCATACTTGCTTGTATTTTTATTTTTTAAACAAATTTCTTTATTTATTTTGGTACCTGGGATCGAACTCAGGACCTTGTGTTCACCAGGCAGGTGGGACATAAGCGAGCAACATTCACAGCCCTATTAGTTTTTTAATAAAAACTAGTTACTCTTTTTAATTACTGCAAGCTTATAGTACATAACGTTTACATTCCTGATGGCGAGTTGGAAAATATGAATAACATTTTAAAAATTTCTTTCCTAATCTCCTTTCCCTCCTCCACTCTGCCTACTTCCACCTCCTAATCTCCTTTCCGTTTACGAACGTTCACTCTAGGTCCTACTATCTATATGTGACTTTGATTTTATGTATAATTTGGGTTTCTCATTTAAGAGAAACCTGGAGATATTTGTGCATCGGATTCATTTCACTTAACATTATGGAGGTGCGTTCATTCTCTACAAATGAGGCAAGGCCCCTTTCTTCATGGCAGAGTAGTACACCATGCTTTGTAAATAACACGTTTCTGATACGTTCATCTGTTGTTGGACATAGAGGCTGCTTCTGAGATCTAGATATTATGAACTGTGCTGCTATAAACATATGTATGAATGCATCACTGTAACATGAGATCTCTGACTCTTTGGAGAGGATACCTATAAGAGGAATAACTGGGTCAAGTGGAAATTTTAGCAACAGCTCTTTGAGGAGTCTTTGTAATAGTAATCATAATAATCACACTAATTAACATCTCCACCAATAATATAGAAGAGTTCTTTTTGCCCTATAGCCTCTCACTAGAACTCATTATTATGTGACTTATTGATGATGACTTCTATCTGGATAAGATAGGATTTCAGTGCTGTTTTAAATTGTATTTTTCTAAATATTTTTCACATAAAAGTGTAAGAATAACAGAACAATTAGCATTTGTATTGTCTTAAAATCTACAAAATTATTTAAATTTAAATGTTGAAACTGCTGGCGATATATATATACATATACACACATAAATATATATATAAATATTTATATAAATAGATATGAATATATATATATATCTCAGGGACAAAAATCACTACTCAGTCACTTAATTGGCTTTACATTTGATTTTACTTAACAGGATGATTTATTAATGTAATGATATTATTATTATTATTATCATTATGCTGAGTACCGTTCCATACACAAAATGGGGGCATAAAATACAGATAAACAAAAGGCTAAACAAGAAAAGTTTTCAAATTCAAAGGCTTTCCTGAAAAATAATGTGGATAAAATGGAATGAGATGAGTTGGCTGAGAGTTGTTATAGGTAGAAACAAAGTTACACAATAATATGAGTAGAAGCCACTCTAAATACAAGACTATAAAATATAAACAGAATCAAGGTTAAAGAAGGTAGTTTTAAACACAGAAGCATCATTAGAACTATAAATATTTCTCATTTCATTCTCAAATTAAGAGTTGCTTGCCAAACCATTTTTGCTGTTTATTATGATTCTAATTTGTACGTTATTTAAGATGATCTGATATATACTCCCCCATATGAGAATTTTTAAAATTGCACCAATAAAGGTTAATGTGCTGGATCAAATAACTATGCATTAACAACAATGGGTAACTTATAAATAAAGTAAAAACCAATTCCATTAATGAGAAAACTGAAATTATATTTCTCCCACTGTGGTAATTATATGTTGTCATAGTTTTTAAGCACTGACAAGAAAACATTACTCTTTGTTTTGATCCTTAGGATTTTTTTTTTACTTAATGAATTATTTGATTTCATTGCTCATATTCTCACAGGTTTTTGTCTTAAAAATAGCATGTAACAATTTGGAAAAGAGTGTATATGAAATCAAAAGTATATATTGGATAAATAAATTTATATGTAGTATAGAGAGCAAATACTCATAGAAATGTTAATAGTTATCAATGAATTAAATATGTCTTATGTTGAATTCCAGTTACTATAATTATTCACATTTTAAAGTAAGGTATTATAGTGCCGGGTGTGGTGGCTCACGCCTATAATCCCAGCACTTGGGAGGCAGAGGCAGGAGGATTGCTGAGTTCCAGGTTTGCCTGGGCTACATAGTGAGCTCAGGGCCAGCCTGAACTACAATGTGAGACCCTGTGTCAAAAAAAAAAAAATAAAGTATTATATCATTCTTAAAATATGTAAAGTACTAATACAATGGCAGACTGCCATCAACAATCATGTATTTAATAAATGCATACTTTTAACAGTTATAAATTATACCTGGTTCCTTTACTTTTAAAAAATGATATTGCTATTCCATATCCTGTATTAGATATTATTATGGTTAAAACTATTTTAATAAATCATCTTCTAAAGCTTCTCCATACATTTACATATTAAAATTAAAAGCTATTTAAAATATTTCTGCATCATGACATTTAGAGTTCAAAATATTCCCCTGTATTGTTTTCTTTAAAACCACTCCCCAATGTTATATGTGATTGTGAGATGTATATAAAAGGTACCAATACAGAGATTAGGTCAGTGGTTCTGGCGCCTGCCTCGCAAGCACAAGGTCCTGAGTTCGATCTTGGTAACCACATACAATGCAGGGTGTGGAGACTCACGCCCACCAGCCATCAATACCACATACTACAGTGCCAGGAGTGGTGCCTCACGCCTGTCATCCCAGCACTGGGGAGGCAGAGACAGGAGGATTGCTGAGTTCGAGGTGGCTTGCCTGGGCTACATAGTGAGCTCAGGTGCCTCGCAAGCACAAGGTCTTGAGTTCAATCCCCGGTAACCACATACAATGCTGGGCATGGAGACTCACGCCCACTAGCAATCAATAACACATACTACAGTGCCAGCTGTGGTGGCTCACGCCTGTAATCCCAGCACTCGGGAGGCAGAGACAGGAGGATTGCTGAGTTCGAGGCTTGCCTGGGCTATATAGTGAGCTCAGAGCCAGCCTGAACTACAAAGCGAGACCCTGTCTCCAAAAAAAAAAAAAAAAAAGAATTCAATTAAAAAAATTTATAATCCCAAATGCACAAAAATACAAAAAATTAAGAATTAAACTTTAATTGGAAATTCATTCATATGGGGCTGAAGTATGAGTTTGTATTAGTCCTCAATGAAGGAATTTTGTTTTTTTGTTTTTTGAGATAGGGTCTCACTTTGTAGTTCAGGCTGGCCCTGAGCTCATATGTAGCCCAGGCAAGCCTCAAAATCAGCGATCCTCCTGCCTCTGCCTCCTGAGTGCTGGGATTACAGGCCTGAAGTACACGCCTGGCATTTGAAGGATTATTGTCCAATGTCAGTATCTGATAATTGATACTTTCTCTCTCTGTCTCTCTCACTCACACACACACACACACACACACACACACACACACATGGATTTTTAAAGCCTACTTTTACTTCAGGTAAAGAATACTTGAATAATAATGAAGGATATACTTTCTTTTTAAAGAAGATCAAGAA
The DNA here is from genome assembly GCA_004025085.1 of Thryonomys swinderianus. Taxonomy (NCBI): domain Eukaryota; kingdom Metazoa; phylum Chordata; class Mammalia; order Rodentia; family Thryonomyidae; genus Thryonomys; species Thryonomys swinderianus. Next base: position 33,933 of record PVIC010005833.1, read on the forward strand.
TTCCAAGTGTAAAAGGAGCATGGAAAGGAAGCATGCTCTTGAGGGCTTGTTCTAGGCAGATCAATGTCTTACATGAAACATTAATTTGAGAGGTGAGGCTCTGGAAATGCTAAAACCACTCATGCAGTGCTGTGTAGACATCCAGAACCCCCGAGAATTAATCTTTGCAGGACGGTATGTTTTCTTATCTAATCTAGTAACTGGAGTACCAATTTTATAGGAATGGAAACTATTTTGAAAAACAACTGATAATCAAATTATCCTCCAAAGCAATGCAGATATATTTTATCCGGTAGGTGAAACATTTATGTCCACTCTACAAAAACCCTACGTTTTTCCTGAACGTTTTCACTTTACTGTTGAAAGAATTTTATTCAACTGTGTGTCTATCCACATGTATTGTGTCACTCCTATGGAGGTGTATCCACGAGGCGGAGTGACTCAGCTTCTCTTTTAAATCGCAACTCGTAACTGAACATAATTTTTATCCCTTGTTCATTTCTGTTACTTGAGATTCATTGAATTTTTCAAATAAATTATAATTTAACATTTGTATCATTTATGAGCCCAGTGAACTAACCTGACCCAAGCAACCGTGGTGCACTGCTGGAGAGTTGCCCTTCAAGGCCCGCTGAAGCAAAAGCACATCTCCTTAGTTCTCAGAGAAAATCTCCACCTTGTTCTCTCTGTTAGCCTCTGTGTCTGTGTGTCTGTCTGTGTCTCTCTCTCCTGATTTTTAAAGATGTCTTATTTTGTAGACAAATCCTGCTTTTGTCTTTTTGTATCCAAATCCTGCAAATCATCTTTCACTCGTAGTCACTGAGAATGCGGTTTTCTGCTCTGCCCATTTGTGTTAGAATGATGCAAATCTACTCTTTACTGGGCAAAAAGCCAGAGTCTGGCTTGTTACTCACACATTGGTTTGCTTAAAATTCAAGTCAATTGAGAAAATCGTTTAGGTCCTCTGGTAAGATAGAAGCTCTTATTTAATATCTGTGCCAAAAGATGCTTGTGTGCATGCGTTTCTACGTGAACACTTTAGCCAGGCAGCAGGACTGCAGTTATGCATTATCTTTGTAACACCAGATCTCACTGTCTATGTTAGAGAAAAATTTGACTTCTAATTCCAGGTCATATTAATATATTAAGTTGTAGCATTTCCTAAATTAAAAGTTATTGTTTGAGGCTGGAAATTTAGCTCAGCGGTTCCTGCATCTGCCTGGCAAGTGCAAGGTCCTGAGTTCAGTCCCCAGTACCACGTCACAAGGCTGGATGTGATGACTCACATCTGTAATCCCATCACTCAGGAGGCAGAGGCAGGAGAATTGCTGTGCCTTTGAGGTTAGCCTGGGCTACATGGTGAGCTCAGGGCCAAACTGAACTATAAAGAGAGACTCTGTCTCAAAAAACTTAAAAAACAACAACAAAATTGTTTTACTGAAATACGTGAGTACATTATTTTTCAATAACTAGGAAATCAAATGTTTTAAATCCATGAATTATGATTGTCTCCACATATTCTTTCAAAGGACAATTCTACATGAAATGTAACTCAGATAGATGAACTAATCATGATTTAAAGAGAAAAATACATTTACATAATTTTATATAAATATTATTTTATATGAATCTATTTCATTTCTATAAAATTTAAGTTTCATTTTTCATGCCACGTCTATTTAGCCCAAATTTTTGTTACACTAATACAATTCCAATAAGTACTTTATTCTCATACAAATACACACTATAAAAATATTTAAAAATAAGGTGACATATTTGTTACTGTATTACATCAACAATAATTTTGTGAACTGAAACAAACCTTCCAAGTTCTAACTTCAGCTAAACCTTGGATTAACAGTAAATTGAATTAGTTGATAGGCAATTGTTGAATATATCATTTACAAGGTAAAATATCAAAATACTGACCAATGAGCATATTTTAAGTTATTATTACAAGTGTATTTTGTAATCTATACAGTGGCTGAATCTTTTCCCCATCTTGATTAATATGTGTATTTTTGCTCCTAGAAGAAAATGTAAAAGGGACATTATAGCTTTAGAAAGTTGTATTATGCTTATTTGTGTGGTTCATTCTATTTCCTATAATCTTCTGAATGACAGAATTGTCTCAGTATTTTCTCTGAGTTGCCACTGTATTTTTGAGACAGGGTCTCACTTTGCAGCTCAGGCTGGCCCTGAGCTCACTTTGTAGCCCAGGCAAGCCTCGAACTCAGCCATCCTCCTGTCTCTGCCTCCCGAGTGCTGGGATGACAGGCGTGAGCCACCATGCCCGGCTGCCACTGTACTTTTTTAGTTATCAAAATACTGTAAAGAACCAATTTGAGCAATTGTGACAGAAATTTAAAATTTACACTTAAATATCTATATTTATTCTCTAAAGAGTATCTTTATCCTAAAATGTTATATTTTCCAGTGTACACAAATGGTTTAAGAACTAAATTTATATATATTATATATATACTAGATAGATAGATAGGTAGATAGCATATTGTAGAGAATATGAAAGAGCTTCATTTTCTTTACCTTGGTTTGTAATAACTATCATAAATAAGCCATTAAGTGTTAAAATTTCCAATTTTCCTGTTTTCATGGATTTATTTATAAGTATTTTAAAATGCAAAATTAAAGTTTATTTATAAGTATTTTAAAATGCAAAATTAAGTTTATCTCTAAAGAAGAGATGATAAGATGTTATTCTTGAATGGTATAACTTTCCCAAATAGGGAAAATTATGTATCAGAAAGAGCTTTCTGAGCTTATAATTTTGTCACACTATTAAACTGATAGAAAAATTTCTTCAGAAAAGAGTTAAGATGTTACTTTTATGTGACAACTTAAAATACTTCTACTTTTATTAATAGTATTATTAGTATTATTATAGTATTAGTATTATAGTATTATTATTAATAGTATTACCCACGTGCTGAAGACACTATAGCAACTGATCAAAACTCTTCTCTAAGCTCTTTTTATTTTTGATTTCATAAGAATAGATACTGAATGGGCCGGAGGGTTAGTTCAGTGGTTCTGGTGCCTGCCTCGCAAGCGCATGGACCTGAGTTCGATCCCCGGTAACCACATATAATGCTGGGCGTGGAGACTCATGCCCACCAACAATCAACACCGCATACCACAGTGCCGGACATGGTGGCTCGTGCCTGCAATCCCAGCACTCGGGAGGCAGAGACAGGAGGATTGCTGAGTTCGTGGCGGCTTGCCTGGGCACCATAGTGAGCTCAGGGCCAGCCTGAACTACAAAGCGAGACCCTGTCTCCAAAAAGAAAAAAAAAAAAAGAATAGATACTGAACTTTAAGAGTAAATAAATAAGTTATCACAATATTTCTATTATTTAAAAACTGTCTTTGGAGTTCCCGTGGAGCTCCTAGAAAATCAGAAGTATGTGTTCTTAAGACTGTTTTAAAAGTCAGTGGGAGTTTTTAGAGTAGGATCCACATTCTTTAACTGCTGTGCACTGAAAAAGCTGCCTAAGCTCAGTAGGAAAGGATTTCAAATAAAAGTATTTTTTTATTTAAAACGAGTTGAGCAATTTAAATATTATCTTGATGAAAACTAAGTAAGTCTTCCTGAATGCTCTGCAGAATGCAGTCCCTTCGCTATCTTTCAAATATTTTTTCTTTAAGATATATATTGATGAAACTTTTAAGAGTCACTTATTGTACCTTAATTAAGTTGTATACACATTCTTTTTCTGCTATTACTGAAACAGTTGTTCAAGATTCTTGTTTGCATAAGTGTTCTGCTCTAAGTTTTAAGACAAAACTTGTATCTTAACAAAGCGCTTCTAAAAGCCTCTTGGAAAGGCTGGTCCACATTCCTTTGGGATTACTCGTCTTTCAAAGATCAGACTCTTAGATACAGGCCTCAGAGCGACCCTGACAAAACGGAGCATTTTGTAAAGCACCTACGTACCCTGAAGTACACATTCACATTTGAAGCATCATAACATAAAAGAGCTGCCTAGAAACAGTGCTTCTTTCCACCTAACAGTTTTGCTATTCAGCATTCACGTGCTCTTCAGAATCCTTAGGAGACTTTTTTTTTTTTTAATTTCCCATCACCCTGAGAACTTTTGATTCAATTAGTCTGGGTAGTCCTATTAACAAAAAAACTTCCCTGGCGATGTGAAGGGGCAGCTGGGACTAAGAACGTCTGTTTTTCCCACGATGGTGACGGGCTGCACTGGAAGTCCTGCAGGGGGGTGGCCAGGCAAATGCGAACCTTGCTCCCTGGCTTCCTTTCAGCAGTATCACCTGCAAATTCTCCGTAAAGACAGCTGTGGACGGTGTCAGGAAGCTTGAGTCACTCGTGTTCTATAAAGCTGCCTAGCATTCTGTGAGTCTGCGGTTCTTCTCCAACCCAACACCTTTTAACCCAACTCGAAGCATTCACTCTTTACCTTCTCAGTCTGTGTTCTCTTTCTGTCCAACTCTGAGAGCTGAATATCCCTTGCTTCTCAATTTCCAATTCTTTCCTATATGCGGAGTCCGAGTTAAAATCATGTTCTTCTCGGCAGCATCACACATATTTTACTCCCCTCCTCATATTAAATAATTTAATTATCTAGTTTTAACATTACAGTTTATCATGTGCATATAATTGATTATACTACTTTCTATCAAGACAGTCTGCATTTGAACAATGAGTGTTATATTGCTGTACACACAAGTATCCATTTTTCTCAATCTATATTCCTTATTACTCAATGTCTAACATAAAAATTAGTAAGAATGTTCAGACAGATAAGAATCATCTTATCGCTTAGGACAAAAGTGGGAAAAATAATAAGGGTTAAAGAAGTACCACTCCCCATTAGAATGTCAATTCAGTGCCATGAAATTCCTTTTGTATGTATTCAAGACGTTCCATAGAGCAAAAGATTTATTCAAAGGACCAGATGTGAAACTAATCTTTCCTTTTTCTCATCTGACCTGATGATTAGTTATAAAACATTTATCTCATTCCAGTGTCCTTTGAGCTAGTGCTACAGTGACAGTTTCTGGAACATCAATCAAGTAAGGCCCTGGTTATGTGTATGTTCAGCACAAGAGATGAATGGAGCATCCAAACCCTCAAAAACTGTGTTAAAGAGACAAAAGAAAAGTCCTTTAATGAAGGAAGCTTGATAATGGTTATCTTCTTCCAGGGCTACTTTTAGTTTTCTGAAATTCTGATCATTTTTTTTTTTAGTGTTGAGTCCTATTTGAACATCACTTTTTTTATTGTATTTTTCCTAATTCTTTGCTAAGCTCTGCCCACTCGTTTCATACTCCTATTAACTACACTCTCTATGGCTGCTGTATTAAATGCTATTCTATAATGCAGATATATATCTATATCTATACCTACATCTATATATAAATAAAATGTGGTAATTTCCCTAAGTTTTATTTTAATTGAATTGATATTTGAAAATGTACCAAGAAAAAGAATAATGAACTAATTTGGAAAATATCTATACAATATCTGCTTTCTTAAGAGTGTCAATTGACGATAGAATATGAAAACATTTTTCTAATGAGGAAATTACACACATTTATCTATGCAGAGAATTTAGAATATAAAGCACCATTAAGTCAACAAATATCTATTGGTTATGTACTACATATGAAGGACTCCTTTACCTCATATAGATGACAGAAAAACTCAGCTACATGAATGGTATTGTAATTTCAAAAGTAAATTATTCCATGTTATAAATATTGGGGGGCAAATTATAACAAATTCACTTGTTACTGAAAATATTCATACAGATAAGATTCATTTATCAAATGTTCTGTCTTATGAATCATTACTATTCTTTCTTAGATTTATTTAAAAGAGGTAGGATGAACCAATCTTACATCTGACTTAAAATTTTTCAGTATTTCTTTAATTAGGTGTTATAAATAAATTATTCAACTTGAAATGTAAGATGTTGATACATTATTGGGCTATTCAGGAATGATCACGTTTAGAGGCAGAATATGTTCACTCATATTCTTCTCCATTTAATAGGAAAGCCAAGACTAACATGGCTGAGTGGTGCAGCCAGTAGTTGAGTATTTGCCTAGCATGTGAGAGACACTGTAAAATTCAGAGTGACGTGAGAAAGTTTTGGCAGAGATACTATTCAACCTACGGATGATCTGAAATGAAAGATAAAGAAGAACAGTTATATGTGGAAACTGAAGAAAATCACTCCATCTCTGTATAGGCATGAAATAATATAGGTGATAAGTTAGGGCATTTGAAAAGAATATGGGAAAATACAGTGTGTTGGAAACCTTTCATATAAGGGTTGCAAAGATTTCAAAAGGAATTTCACAAATGTTATTTATTCCAATGCACAAAATATCATTTAAACTTAGCATTTTATACAGTTTTAGCAAAATGAAAACCTGAAGTGCCTAATACATTACCCACAGTCACAAAGTAAATAATGAGGGAGATGTAATTGTATCTGGGCTTGGGGGAGTAACATAAAAGAGTTTTCCATGGAAACCCGTAAATATTTGGCACATACACACACACACACACACAGATGCACATAGATGCATACACACACACACAACGCACACATTTAAGGTCTCTTGAAATTGTTCTACAGTGATACATAAAGTTAAAAAGATGTAAAAGAAACTACCAAACGTCAGAAGAGTCCACATCTGTGGAACTTGATCATTAAGCGGTTTGCTGCTGTGTCCTTCCCTTAGCATGTTGCTTCAGACTTTTAAGGATCAGAGGCAAGAAACAAGAAGTGAGAAATACAAAGTTCTCCCCAGAAAAGCCAGCTCCACTTGTACAGAATGCACGGGAGGGCAGGCTGAGCAGCGCTCTCTCAACTACGGAAATTACGGAAAGAAGCAATAAAACTCAGGTTGCTAAGTCAATGATGTATTGAGTTGTAGGCAATGTCACAGTACATTACTCTGTGCTTAGTATACATATAAAAGCAATATATGACAATTATTCCATGAAAAGGAGTAGACCTATCTAGGATTACTCTGTTTATATCTTACTATAGTTGAAAAATATAAATGCGAAATATTGTCACAAATTAAAACATATGTATTGTCCCATATCAACCACAAAGAAAATGGCTCAAGAATTTAACAGAAAAAAAATCACAAAGTGAATTAAATGCTACACTGAAAAAAGCATTTAATTGTGAAGGAAGAATCAAAGATAAAAGAACAAAGTATTAAATGAAAATAAAAATTGGCAGATATAACCCAACTATATGAATAATATACACATTAATGCAAATAAAATAAAAAAGCAGAATTTTTGGACTAGATTAAAACACAAGATTTAATACTCTCTATAGGAAACAACTAGATTCGAAGACATATATACAAATTGAAAGTAAAAGTATATAAATATGTAATTGACAATAAAATACAGTTGGAAAGGCTATAATATTAGAAATATTGGATTCAAAACAATAAATGTATTACTAGAGATAAGAAAATTTTATACTTAGAATGCTGAGGATTTCATTATTTTAGTTGAATTTAAAGTAGTCGTGTGCATTTGTTAGAAGTATAAAGCAATTATAAATTCTACATATGCACCAAAAGACCCAATCTAAATAAGATACAAAATTAGTCAGATTTTAATAAAATCCGTTTTTTCCCAAATAAGTATAGAGAATGTCATTTTATGACATTCAATAATGAACAGAATGATCACACAGGAGGTTTATTAGGGAATAAAACTTAAATATCATTATAAAGCAACTAGACTTGAGCAAAATTTATAGGACCTTTCCCTCATAAAAGTAAAATATGCATCTCACTTAAATGCGCATGGTACCCAAAGATAGGCTATGTGCTAGTTCACAAATTAAGACTTAAAAATTTGAAAAGTGTTTCTCACCACAATAAAGACAAAAATGAATAGCTTGAAAGACATTAAGAAATTCAGAGATATATGAAAATAAAAGTGTACCACTGAATAATAAAAAAGGCAAAGAAGAAATTGCAATTTAATGGAGACATTTAGATAAATGCAAATAATACACTACATAGTAAAATACTCAAGATGAAGCTAAAAGTTGCTTAAATATAAATTCATAGGTATCGCCGAGCGTGGTGGCTCACGCCTGTCATCCCAGCACTCGGGAGGCAGAGGCAGGAGGATGGCTGAGTTCGAGGCTTGTCTGGGCTACATAGTGAGCTGAGGACCAGCCTGAACTACAAAGCGAGACCCTGTCTCAAAAAAAAAAAAAAAAAAAAAAAAACAAAGGGAAATTGGATAGAGGGTAAGAGGGAAAAGAAACATAATGTGATGATAATAAAAAGCTCATGCATACAGGGAGCTGGGGGTTGTGGGATGGCAGGGAAAGGGAACATGAGAATTAAATTGTCATACACTGGTCCGAATTCTCAGGATCGAGTGTGATCATGATATGTCCACATAATGTACCAAAGAAGATTCAAATTGAAACAGGACTGGGGATTTAGCTCAAGTGGTACCATGCCTGCTTTGGAAGCACAAGGACCTGAGTTTGATCCCTGGTACTGTAAAAAAAAAAAAAAAGAAAAAAATACAAATTTTAAAAAATCATCTCATCCTAGTACCAAAAGCAAAATAATCAGAAAAGGAATAAACTATAGCAGCAGTGTATAATAAACTATAGCAGTTACAGATTAATGTTTGCTAAAACAATTACTAGTAAATGAATAATGTCATTTAAAAAGTCAGCAAATAACTCAGACTGATCTCAATATACTGATATAAAAATTTAAAGAGTGGAGGGAAGGTCTTCAATTTCACACAAAACATCTGTGAAAGGCAAATATAAAGTAAATATAAAATCATAATACAGTGGTACCTGGTTACTCTATTTGTAAACAGTTTGATTAAGTGAAAGTGCTGGGCAAAATTGTGTTGTTGCTTGGAAAGCCCACGTCGTGTTACAAACACAACCATGGTCATCTTTCCTATATAAACACAAATGTGTCCATTTTTTCCAAGATTATGGAACAAACTAAATTTGTGGGATGAGGCACACCGTAATGTGAGTTTTGCCTGTAAGATTAGTAACAAGGTATCACATACTTGTAACTTCTGCTCAGTATTATACAAGATTATTTTGTCATTGAGGCAAGATAATGAAACAGAAGTCATTGAGGTTGGTAGGAAAATATGTATCTCTTTTGGTAAATGACATAACTTTAAATATAGAAAATAAAAGGAACCCACAAACAGACTATTAAAACTAATAAGTAAAAGGCTGAAGCAGGAGGATTGATGAAAATTCAAAGCTAACCTGGACTACATAAAAGATTCAGTTTCAAACAGAAACAAAAACAAAACAAAAGAAAACACAACCAAAAACAAAAGAAGCAAACAAACAAGAATCCTAAGAGTCTTGACAAGTGACAGTTACTAAAATCAATATTTAAAAAGTCAGTTCTGAGCCTGAGGTCTATTATCAAAGAAAATGGGGACGTTGAAGTTGTAAGACTACAAATGCCAGCCCAGCCTGGGCAATTTAGCAATTTAGCAAGAATTATCTCAAAGTAAAACTAACTAAATAAATAAAACCAAAAAGCATCGGGATGTATTTCAGAACAAAGACCTTGATTTCTGTACTAAATAGAACAATAACAACAACAACAACATTTCTAGATATTAGCACTGAACAATACAAAATTAAATTATAAAAATAATTCCAGGGGCCGGAGGGTTAGCTCAGTGGTTCCGGCGCCTGCCTCCCAAGCGCAAGGACTGAGTTCAATCCCGGGTAACCACATATAATGCTGGGCGTGGAGACACGCCCACCAACAATCAACACCGCATACCACAGTGCCGGATGTGGTGGCTCACGCCTGTCATCCCAGCACTTGGGAGGCAGAGGCAGGAGGATTGCTGCGTTTGCGGCGGCTTGCCTGGGCACCATAGTGAGCTCAGGGCCAGCCTGAACTACGAAGCGAGACCCTGTCTCAAAAAAAAAAAAAAAAAAAAAAAAAATTCCATTTGTAATGGCATTAAAACAAAACAAATAATTTAAAAATACGAGGAAGTAATTAAACTAAACACATTAAAGGAAATTAAATAACACTTAAATAAATGGAAAAATCCTTTTCTGAGTTAGAATATTTTAATGTATTCTATTTTATGTTAATATTTTATAATATTCCAATAATATTTAATAATTTTAATATTATTTAGATTTTGAGGTTTGCATGGGTCAAACTTGCTGGAATGAATGATACAAATCCTAAATTCTATGTAGAACATTTTTAAAGACAACTCTACCTATAAAATACAGGCAAAACTACCACTTATCTTTTAAAAAATTAAGGAATCCCAAACTTTGTATGCAGAAATGCTGAAAATCTGGCATGATGAAAACAGTTTTGTAAAATAAGTAAATTCATGAATTTTATAATTTCAAGATCTACTACAAAGCTAAAGCAATGAAGACTAGGTTGAATTTCAATAAGACTAGATTAACATAGAACAGAACTTAGATGCTAGAAATGAAGTTACATTTATATTCATATGGCTTTTCAAAAGAATGCTAAAACAATGCAATGGGGGAAAGACTGATTTTTTTTCAACAAATTGTGCCGGACATCTGGATATCTACATGCAAATAAGAGAATACAATTGTTTGTTCCCCATAGCCTACACAAAAATTAACCCAAAATATACTGAGAACTTAAATGTAAGAGCTAAAACTACAGACCTTCAGAAAAATATAAAACAGCAATTTTTAGGATCTTGGATTTTTGAAAATCTTTCTTAGGTATTACATCAGAAATACAGATAATTTAGATTTCATAAAAACTAATAGTTTGTATCCCAATGGATAAAATCAGCACAATGAAAATCATAACACAAAATGAGAGAAAATCCTTAAATATATTTGATGAGGTATTTCATCTACAAAATATAAAATAACTCATGAGCAAAGTAACCAGATATTTCTTTAAAGATATGTGATAAATGAGCACATAAATTTATCCAGCATCATTAGCCATCATAGAAAAGAAACACTACAGAGATACTATTTCTTTTCACAAGGAAAGATGTATGCACAAATAAAATAAATATTGGTGAAGTCATGAATAATATGGAGTTCCCATACATAAAAAGAGCTAATGTAAAACTGGAAAGACATTTGGAAAGCAATTTTGTATTATTATATAAAACAAGGAGTTTAGTTAGGTCTATAGCAAAGGAAAGAAAAAAAAGTCTACTTCCATCCCAAAAGCATACATTCACAGTATTATTAGTTATTAGATTCAAAGGAGAATAATGCAAATATTCATTCTGATAATTGACAAAATATAATGTACAATTCTCAGATGAAGGAATATTATTTTGCAATAATAAGAGTAAAATTTTCATATACATCATAACAGTGAAAATGTTGAATACCCAGTCAATGCAAAAAAGCTAGTCAAGAACCACATTCTATGTGACTTGATTTATATAAAATATTTAAATTATGGTGGAGAATTCACACAGAGAATAGGTTAGTGGCTAATTCAAAATTGTGAAGATGGGTGGGTGGATGATTGGAATTCCAGGGAACAGTTACGAGATTTGCTTTGGGGTTAATAAAACGTTTTCAAAAAGATTGTGCAGTTCTGAATATGTTGCATAGCAATGAAGTAGGTGACATGTGGTATGTAAATTATATCTTGTAGAACCTTTTATTAACAAAACAAGAAGCAATAGATGTCACTTTACACAACCTACAATTTCAGTCTTTTTCTATGGTATGTAAACAGGAACATTACGTTTTTAGAAAGCAATATGTGGACATTTAACTGCTGGTTTCCTTCTGGTACCTCAAACCTAGGAACTCAGATATACTTCAATTAATGAATAACTAACTGTGGTACAAACACACCAGGAAATATTACTCAGCTCACTACAGGGACAAACTGTTAATACACAGAAGGACCTAGATGAATCTCCAAAGTATAAAATTAACAAGTTAAACCCCAAAAATCCATAGGATTCTTAAATGGGATTATTAGAATTATATTTAACTATAATTGCATAAATTACAACAGTCTTGAGATGACAAAATGTCTGACATGCAGGACAGAGTAATCATAGAGTTAGGCAAGGACAAGTGGGCAGGAGATGTGTGACTAGACCAAGTGAAACAGAAGATAAATAGTAGACATGTTACCATCACCATCAACATCCCCACCGTGGTCATGTGTAGCTATAGATTTGCAAGACGTAAACCTGGGTGAAACCGGGAAAGACGGCACGGGGTATATCTTACCACTCCCTAAAACTGCCTAAGCATCTACATTTACCTCAGAATAAAAATTTAACTCACAAGGAAATACTGCATCTTTAATTCGAACCTAATAGAGAATTATACCAAGTCGTCCCACTGATGTCCACAATTGTTCTGAAGACTGGCAGTGTCTAAGCGGTGGTAACGTAACAGGAATCTGGTTTTAATCTGATTGGCAAAAGGACTAAATGTAGCCAGGTGAAGGCCTCATCTTCGGATCCCGAGAACTGTGCTACATTCTGTGTACAAACCTGCATGCAAATTTCAGTGGGTCTAATATAGATGGATTTAACCAAGCTGTCCCAAATGCATTTGAGGAAGACAAAATTATCAAAGTAGGGTTTTAAGAACAAGGAAAGTGTACCATATTAATATTATTAACTTAGAAATAGATTTCCTGAAAACATCACGAGGAAGAGATCAAACACTTAGAAATCTATTTTATCAGCACAACGTGGTGAGAAACTAAGAATATATGAAACAAAAACTCATAAAGTAAAAACTGGCTAAGAAATTTTAAAAATCAGGACAGAAAGGGGAAATGAAGACTAGAAAGAATCAGTAGGAAGGTATACAATAAAATAAACACAATATTGTAGTCAGTAAGAGCTAGAATGATATTCTGAAAATCAAATTGACTTTTTAGAAAGGCAACTGTAATACTTCTTCCAGAATGTTAAGGAAAAAATGAGAAAGTTTTTGAAAGATGATGCAATCAAAGTCTGCCATCACTGTCATTGGTGTTTCTGTTCTGTCCCCAAAAACAAAATCCTAACAACTGAGATGGATGCTATCATTAAACATAAAACTGAAGAGAAGCTCCCAGAAGTGACCTGAAACCTGAGTGTATAAAGCAAAAATATTTGCTATATTTCCATCATAATCAAACTCAAACACTGAAAATAATCATAAAGTTTCATCTTAACATCCTGTGTAGAAAAAAAAGCACTTTACCTCAGACAAATTAATTGAGAACCACAGGAAATTTCAAGAAATGCATATTGCTCTCACCAAAAATTAATGGGCCAGTCTTTATCAATCAGTAAGTATGTACATTTGGATTTTTAAAAATAAATATATAATTTAAATATTATATTAATATTAGGATATAATTTTAAATACCGAGTGTGCTGTAATTGGAAAAAAGTGAACATTTAATTAATTCATAATTACAAAGGCAAAATTCTATAAATATGCTCAAGTACACACTAAATCTGCATTGGATTTGTCTCAGATATGGATTTTTATGTCTGTTACTTTGCTTCCTGCAGATACACAATTTAAATATTTTGCATAAAAATCTTCTAATACTTTGCTTTTTGTCTAAAGCCTTTCCATTCATATACATTTAAATTACATACATACATAAAGAGATAAGGAATGGACCGTGTGTTAGAATGGTAATAATGGCTAAGACTAACGACAGTTTATATTTACAAATTACAAGTTTTACCTTATATTATTTACTTGACAAATGAAGCATGTCTGTTAAACAAACAAACAATATGGCTCTAAGATTCTGCAGATCATTTTCTGTTTGGAATATATGAGGAATTAGATGTAATTAATATCACTACTCACATACCTGCCAATGACTTACTATTTCTCACTATCACCATTGGCATATAACATGAGCTCAGTTTTTCTAATGCCTGCTTATATTTAAATGCGATATATTTTTAAATTTTATAAAAACAAATCATATTTAAACCATAATAAACTTTCAAATATTTTCCAATAAAACCAAAAGATTATAAATTTAAATATTTAAAGTGAACATTTGTCAAAAAGCTCTTACTTTCTACACTTTGGTAAAAGTTTACATAGATCTCTTCATTTATTATGTGAGGATGGCTGAGCACTTAACAGATAATCAGTATTTTCTGAATTTTTTTTTTTTGAGACAGGGTCTTGCTTTGTAGTTTGGGCTGGCCCTGAGCTCACTATGTAGCCTAGGCAAGCCTCGAACTCAGCAGTCCTCCTGCCTCTGCCTCCCGAGTGCTGGGATTACAGGCGTGAGTCACCACGCCCGGCCTGAAATAATTATTATAACAATAACATTCTTCTATAAGTAGAAAGCATGTGTAACAACTATCAAAGTGCAAAATATGGAGGAGTTGCTCAGGAATATGGGAAAAGACATTTAATGTACCTATTAATATCTGAAATAGGGTAACATCTGGAGTGATTTTTGAGCTCTGCCACATTTTATAATAAAAACCAGGCTTTAAACAACCAATATATATTTATATATTTTTGGTGGTACGGGGGGTCGAACTCAGGCCATTATGCTTCCAAGGTGGGTACAGTACCCCTTGAGCTAAATCCCTGGCCCCAACAACCAATATTTTAAAAACTAAAATAATAAGACTAGATTAACAAAGAAGATAGAAGTAAAGCTGAAATCCTTCAGTAATCATTTATCTTGTATTGGATCCCCTCAGTCAAGCCACAACACAATCATCAAGGAGCTGAATGGCATTAACATAAATCTTTGTGTATATACATATACATAAAGATATATGTATACATATATATATATATATTCTTAAAATATTGTTTAAAGGTTAAGAAATTTATTGTAATACAGATCCCATAGAGTTTCTTTTTTTTAATTAAAACAAAGATGTTCCCATTTTAAAGTTTTTAAGATTTAACTTAGCTTGTATGGTCACTACATATCTTGAAAGAACTGAGCATGTTTTCAATATCACTGCACACTGAGCTACCTTTCCTAAAAATACGCCTTATGACTATTCCAGTAACAAGCCAGGTTTTTAAGCAAGTCTGTAAAGATAATTTCACCTTCAAAGACAAAACTAGCAATAAACAAAAACAAAGGGCCTAAGTATAAAAACATAGTGAACATAAACAACAAAAGATACGCAATCATGATACATACATTAAAATGTTTAATGCCTGCAGAGATCAAAGATGTTCAAACTGAAAGAAATATAATAATATTCCTTTGCTAAACTTTGTCAATATTCTAGTTTACAACTTACAGTAAAAATGAAAGTGGGGAGAGGGAACCACATATTACCTACCCTTTAGTATAAAAAACACTTGAAGATTTCTAGAGTTTAGGTCAAGTGGGGAATGCAGTTTGGTTTTACTTTTTTTTTCTTATTTTATTTTATTTCTTTTGTTGTTGTTGTTGTTGAATTCTTTATTGGTACAATTTATATACATCTCAAAATCACATATAACATTGGGGAATTTGTACCAGTATATGACACAAGTTAATTCTCATTTTTACCCATATCCCTACCCACCCACACCTCCCCACCCCCTTTATACATGCTCTTTTATTTTCTTTCTGTATCATATTTATTCCTTCCCCTCATTACATTCCCACACCAAGTTTCCTATGGAAATTTCCCACTCGATAAAAGCTGTCCTACTTTCTAGAGCTCATTTGCATCTACAGGTGTTCATGCCAAGGAGAAGATCTGGAAATTGTCTATCTGTGATCTATTGATTTCACTTATTAGTATATCCTCCAGGTGTCTCCATTTGCACCTAAATGGATTGATCTTGTCATTCTTTATGGCAGAGTAATACTCCATTTTTTTAAAAAACCACATCTTCTTTATCCACTCTCCAGTTGATGGACATTTGGGTTGTTTCCAAGAGTTTGGTTTTATTTTTAAATGACTTTTTCCTGACGCCAGGCTCCTGACCTCTCTATTCTTAGAGCATTTATGCTAGATAACTTAGAATTATAAATTCTTTCTCTCTCTTTTGAGCTGTAAATCATTTTTTAAAAAGTTTCCTGCCAGTATAACAAAGCATCAATAACTTGCTCAAAGTCTGATATACATACATCCTTCTCAACTATAGCTGTGCAGGAAGACAAAGTCTCTCTCCTATACTCTCTTGAAAGTATGGGAGTTTAAATTATGCAGATTTCTTGCTGCAACTTGTTGAGTTATACTTACTATGAAAATCTAAAGAAAAGTATGTTTCACTTTGGATAAGGTTAACTAACAAAGAAAACCTACAGTTCCTTAATTAAATATGCATGCCATTTTTGTTGATTTATATTATGAAAAATTTCATACAACATTCCATATTTTAACTGGCACCAGGATCTGAGTTAGAGTCTGTACTTTTTTACATTGAACATTCAACTTTAGTTGAAAAAATGTCATCATTTTTATCTTTGACTATTAAACACCTGGCAGTCATTGTTCTAATGTCATGGATATTCTGAGATGCAATTATAAGTACAGTAAGTCCATGTAATACCTGCATGACACCAACAGAGAGCCTTGCCAAGGGGAAAATAAAAAAGAGCAAAAGAATGGGGTGGGGATCTAGCTCAATGGTTCCAGCATCTGCCTGGAAAGCTGAAGGCCTAAAGTTCAATCCCTGGTAACCACACAGCACAGCGCCAGGTGTGATGGCTCACGCCTGTAATCCCAGCATGTGGGAGGTAGAGGAAGGAGGATTGCAGAGAGTTCAAGGCCAGCCAGCACTACATAGAGAGCTCAGAGCCAGTCTAAACTAGAAAATTAGACCCTGTCTCAAAGACTCAACCAAAAAAGAGAACTACAGGCCAGTCTCCCTAATGAACATTGAAGCCAAAATCCTCACTGAAATATTGGCAAATAGAATACAGAAAATCATCAGAGTTCATACACCCTGTCCAAGTGGGATTCATTCCAGGGATGCCAGGATGGTTCAACATTCATAAATCAATAAACATTAATACACTACATAAATAGACATAAGGACAAAAACCATACGGTCATCTCAATAAATGCAGAAAAAGTGTTCGAAAAAATCCAACACCTGTTCATGATCAAAACCCTACAGATAATTGAAATGATTGGACTTTATCTCAACCTAATAAAAGCTATTTACGAGAAACCAACAGCAAGCATCACCCCAAATGGTCCAAAATTGAAACCTCTCAAACTAAGATCAGGAACAAGACAAGGACGTCCACTTTCACCAGGCCTGTTCAACAGAGTGCTGGAAGCATTAGCCACAGCAATTAGACAAGAGAAAGAAACTAAAGGAATAAAGATAAGAGAGGAAGAAATTGAACTATTACTATTTACTGACAACATGATACTCTATATAGAAGATCCTAAAAACTCAACCAAAAGACTGCTAAACTTAATTACCAAATTTAACAGTAAAGCTCGATACACGGTCAATGCTCAAAAATAGGTTGCCTTTGTATACACACAAAAAAAAAGACTCATAGAGAGAAAAACTGGGAGTCGTTCCCTTTCATAATATCATCCAAAAAATGAAATATGTAGGAATCAATCTAAATAAGGAAATAAAAGGTCTCTACTCTGAAAACTATAGCACTCTGAAAAAGGAGAGATCAGAAAATGGAAAGACATCCCTTGTTTTTGGGTGGGAAGAATCAATATCATCAAAATGGCTATATTCCCTCAACTCCTATATAGATTCAATGCAATCCTGGTTGAAGTCCCAACAATTTAGAGAAAATAATCCAAAAATTCATCTGCAGCCACAAATGAACTAGAACGCAATTCTAGGGAACAAAGACATGGTGGTGGGGAGTGTTACAATCCTCAACATGAAACTATACTACAAAGCCACTGTGGTAAACACTGCGCAGTACTGGCAAAGTAACAGACCCAAGAATCAGTGGAATCATTCAGAAGATGCAGAAACAAGTCCAGTACATTAAACTACCTCATCTTTGACAAAGGTGCCAAATATCCTCAATGGAGACAAAATAGCCTCTTTAACACATGGTGCTGGAAAAACTGGGTTTTAATCTGCCAAAGGCTAGACCTCTTATACTGTGCACCAAATTAAAATCAAAGTAGATTAGAGACCTAAATACTAAAACAGATATTATATTATACTAAACTAAATATTAACACTAAGCCTACTGGAAAACAGGTTAGGCAGAATTCTTTGAGACAGTGGCTTAGGAAAAGACTTTAAGAACAAAACCTTGATACCACATGAATAGACAGAAGAAATAAACAAATGGGATTTCATCCTATGAAAAAGCTTCCGCACAGCAAAAGAAACCACAGGCATAGTGAAAAGACATCCAACAGTATGGGGAAAAGTTTTTATCAGCTGTTCCTCAGATAAAGGGCTACTGTCTAGAATGGATAATGAGTTTAAAAAGTCAAACCCCTGGGCCAGAGATTTAGCTCAGTGGTTCAGATGCCTGCCTGGCAAGCCCAAGGTGTCCAATCCCAGTAACCACATACAACAATACCAGGTGTGGTGATTTATGCCCATTAGCAATCAATACCACATACCACAATGTTGGCTGTGGTGGCTCAAGCCTGTAATCCAAGCAATTAGGAGGCAGAAGCAGGAGGATTGCTGAGTTCAAGGCTTCCTAGGGCTACACACTAAACTCAGAGCCAGCCTGAACTACAAAGCAGGACCCTCCCTCAAAAGACAAACAAACAAACAAACAAATAAATAAATATTCACCCCAATACAGACCCAATTCAAATTAGGCATCTGAAATGAACAGACACGCTCAGATGAAGAAGTGAAAACAGCTAAAAAGCACATGAAGAAATGCTCAAAATCACTGCTCACTCAAGAGACAAAAACAACACTGAGATTTCATCTCACTCCATAAAAAATGGCTGCTATTTCAAAATTAGCCAGTGCTAAATGCTGGTGAGGCTGTGGGGAAGAAGGTACCCTTCTCTGCTGTTGGTGAGGATGTAGACTTGTGGAACAACTATGGAGATCAGTGTAGCAACCCTCAAAAAAGTATGATTAGAAGTCCCATTTGACCTTGCTCTTCCCCTGCTAGGAATATACACAAAAGAATTATAAATTTCATCGCACAAGGACATATGTGCACCCATGTTCATCGCAGCTCAGTTTGTGATAGCAGAATCTTGGAAACAACTCTCAAGAAACTTGAAATAATCTTGGAAACAATCTTGGAAACAATCTCAAGAACTGGAGATTGTATAAAGAGTTTTTTTGACAAAACTGAGTCTTGAGCTGGAGATGTGGTGCAGTGGTTCTGGCACCTGCCTAGACAGCAAGGTCCCTGGTTCAATCCCTGGTAACCACATACAGTACCTGGCATGGTGACTCACGCCCATAGGCAATCAGTAACACATACCACAATCCTGGGTGTGGTGGCTCAAACCTGTAATTCCAACACTGGGAAGCAGAGGCAGGAGAATTGCTGAGTTCCCAGCTAGCCTGGGCTACATAGTGAGCTCAGGGCCAGCCTGAACTACAAAGGAAGACCGTATCTCAAAAATAATAAATAAAAAATAAGTAAACAAACAGTAAAATAAATTAAATTGGAGTGTTACTCTGTCCTAAAGAATGATAGATCTGTGTCGTTCATACTCAAATGGATATACTTTGAGGACACACTCATAAATGAAATAAATAGGGCACAGATGTGCAAATGCCATATCTTTTCTCTGGTATGAGAAACTGAAAATGTAAATAAGTCCTAGAATGTATAACAGACACTGTAAAATAGAAAATATCCTAAGGAAAATGGGAAGTGGGGTTAAGTAAAGAGGGGAAAGAAAATATGTGATATTAAAAAAGGAGGAAACAAACTCATGTATATAGCAATGGGCATTGTAGGATAGGTAAGGGAATGGGAGAAAGTGAGATATATGTCATGTCATATACTGGTACAAGTTCTCAATGTTGAATGTGATAATGATGTGTATATAAAATATCCTATTTCAAAATAAAAAAGGAATGAATCAATCATACCTTTGCTATGTTTTTTCAATACTTATGTAAACTAGGTATATATACATACATACATACATACATATATATATATAAACACACACATACCTGTATGTATGATGGAATTAAAATTATATAAATTATCAGAGTCTTCTTCAGAAAACTGAGCACAAAATTTCGGTTTAATAAAAACAAAATTCACAAAGGAATTATCAGCATTGTTTTCAAGTTCTAATAAACCTAGATTGCCTTAGCTAATGTAGCTTGGAGTGCCAGGCATGGTAAACACAATGACATAAACTAAATGTTGTTCTTCCACTGGAAATAATTCTAATAGTTGTTAAACATATAAAAACCCATGGCATTAGCTTTCTAGTTCAAAAATTTTGGACCTCCTTGAGTGAGAATATATCCTAATATAAAATGAACATCAAATCATATTGTGTAACTCACCTAATCTTAAAATCATTTGAAATATTAAAAATTGGATAAGTTGAATTCACTATTCTTAGAAGCTTAATTTACTGTTTTTATGAGGCTCTTCGTACTATTGGAAATTATTTAGTGGATTAATTCAAGATTTTGTTGGTGTTTTTTTGTTTTGTTTTTGTTTTCGTTTTGAGACAGGGCCTTGCTTTGTATTCAAGCTGGCTCTGAGCTCACTATGTAGCCCAGGTAAGCCTTGAACTCAGCAATCCTCTTGCCTCTGCCAACGAGTGCTGGGATTACAGGCATGAGCCACTACTCCCAACATTGTGATATGCGGTATTGATTGCTCATGGTACTGTTGTATGTGGTTACTGGGGATTGAACTAGGGGCCTTGTGTTTGCTAGGGAGGCGCCAGAATCACTGAGCTAAATCTCCAGCCTGAAGATGTTTTATTATTGGATAATATTCCTTTTAATCTTATTATAGTGAGTTTCTAACAAAGTTTCCAGAATTGAAATAGCTCATTTACCTTTTGTGCATGTAAAAATCATTTTATTTAAGAATCTATGTCAATATCTAGTAACCCCAAGGTATAAGTTTAGTTCCTGTTAAAATCATTTTAAAATTTATTATGTATTTGACTTTAAGTTCAGTCAACTGACTTCCTTGGTTCTTTTATTAGTGTAGTCAGGAAAACAATTATTATAGCAGCTATTTATGGAAGGTTTTATTATAATGATCATTTTAATATTTTTAGCAACCGTTTGGTACTACGTAATATATCCATTTTGCTGAGGAAAGAGGCAATTGTCTTTAGTGCTGAAATCTGTAATAAACTGCTACTTAGACTCATTATTTACCGTGCCAGTTGACTTATAGGTTCTATGTTTCTGTTAATTTTCTTCTAATAATATATATTAATTTACTTCTATCATAAAAGTAAATTTAATAGGTGAAACTATCCAAAATAATACAAATCTTTTAATTTTAATTTTGATCAATGCATAAAAACATAAAAGTAAAATGTTAGCAGGTAATGGTAATATTTTGATATATACATTCATTCAAGAATGTTTAAGTCAGGTTAATATGTCAATCCTCTCAGATGTTTATCTTTTTATGGTAAAAACATTCAAATTCTTCCTTTGTTCACAAATACACTGTATATTGTCATTATCTAGTTGCTGTAACTTTATCACACTCCAGAACTTCTTCCTTCCATTTAACTAGTTTCATACCCATATTTTCATTTTTAAATTTTAAAATTCATTTATACCTCATTTTATAGCAGAAAAAAATTAACTGATTTTTAATCAAATAGTATGTGCTTCAATTTATCAAATATATTTGACATTGTTATCCCTGGAACTTAGAGATGCAAATAAGCACACTTAAATATTGTTTACATAGAAAAAAACCATTATGCTGAATCATACCGCTGGCCCATATAAATACATATTTGATAATATATGTAATATAATACAAAACTAAATCTAAAATATACCTTGAATATCTGAATGTATCTTACTTTGCTTCTGTTAAAAATTTCAAAATAATTGTTTAAATTCTAAAAATGGAAATTTCATTCCTGAGGCACATTTCATAGGCCAAGAAGTCACTATTATTTCATTAGCAGCCACGGTAATAAAGAAAAAAATCACAAGCATTCTTAGCTTGATGTAGTAAAATTCAGTTGATTACTTTTGTAGCCAAATATTTCTGACACAGTTCAAGGGTGGTTCCCAAAGCCACAGAAAAGGACAAAAACAAAGTGAAAAGAAAGGGGTCTCAGCAAAATGGCTGGTGTTTTCCTCAGAATCCATAAAACTCCCTACGGCCTTTTTTTTTTTTTTTTGAGACAGGGTCTCGCTTTGTAGTTCAGGCTGGCTCTGAGATCACTATGTAGCCCAGGCAAGCCTTGAACTCAGCAATCCTCCTGTCTCTGCCTCCCGAGTGCTGGGATGACAGGCATGAGCCACCACACCCGGCTCCTATGGCCTTCTTTTTAAGACATGAAGGAATCCTCTAAGCCAGAGGCTAGGGAAGGAAATGTGACCCTAAGGCTAAGTGAGAGACCTGATATGATAGTTAATGCTTGCCTTTTTTTTTTTTTTTTTTTTTTTTTTTTTGG
>PVIC010005834.1:0-56283 GCA_004025085.1 Thryonomys swinderianus
GGGCCCGGAGCTGCTGGGTCCGGTCCGTCCTAAAGACATTCTTAATGTTTACATCAAAAGTATTTCTTATCTACTTGCAAACACAGATTTCCACCATAAAAGGAAAGCAAGTGCTACTTATAACTTTACCTCTTGAAAAACCATTATATGTGTATCCTCCATCTTATTCAATACTGTTATTTTAAAAAGATTGTATAAGTCAAATAAGATATGAATTAAGTTCTTCTACCTAGAAGTTTCAGATAACTTATCTATATTCTATTAATTTCAATTATTTAAGTACATTTTCTCAAAAATAAAATTAGCATTGCTCCCTAATTTATTTCATTGACCTCAATTTTTAACCATTTCTTGATAGGTATAACTGTTTTCACTAATATTTTGCATATAATACTTCGGCACCTTCTGGACACGTTAAACCCTACATTGTTTTTTTTTTGTTTGTTTTATTTTGTTTTTTGAGACAGGGTCTCGCTTTGTAGTTCAGATTGGCCCTGAGCTCACTATGTAGCCCAGGCAAGCCTTGAACTCAGCGATTCTCCTGCCTCTGCCTCCTGAGTGCTGGGATTACAGGCTTGAGCCACCAAGCCCGGCATCTGTGGTATGAAGTACTTGATTGCCAGTGGGTGTACCATGCCCAGTATTGTTGTATGTGGTTATTGGGGATTGAATCAGGGACCTTGCATTTGTGAGGCAGGAGCTGGAACCACTGAGCCAAATCTCTGGCCCTACATTGTTGTTTTTTAAACACTGACTCAAATAATTGACCTTTTATATGCTTTTATTTTCTGCTTCATTTTATATCAAGAGATATTTAATAAAATCTTGATTATACTTTATATTTCTAGTAATTAATACTAGATGCTGGGAATGAAAATGCTAGTAATTGTGGCTTATGTCTAAACATCTGTCTAGCTTTTTTACTGTCATTAGCAGGTCAGGTGGTAAGTTGTTATAATTAACATCTATTAATGACATGAGGACTAGAAAATAAGAATTCTATCAGAATTTCAAGTAATACATAGTTTGAAGTATAGTCATTGCATCTTTTTATCTTGATTAATTAGGATAAAGCTGTAGAATCTACTATTAAGAGAGTCATTTTTAAACAGTTTATTCTGAAACGATTCTCTAATTATTTCCTCTTGATTTATTTTCCAGTTTTCAGTCACCAAACTAGAAATTTCACTTTTAAATTGTGAAATGTGGTATCGTAGAATGTCAGTGAATATGTGTAGGTTGTTGAATGACATCTTGAAAGGAAATGACTCATTTTGTTAAATGCAAGACATGATTTCTGTATTTTTAATGAAATACATATATGTTTGACTACCATTTATATTTATTTTCAAATAGACAGATATGGCATTTCTCGTGTTATGTGAGACATCAAATCTACAGATGATTTGCAATAAAAATAAATGTTTATATTTTAAACAATTCACCATAAACCTTCAGGTACACTAAGATTTTTGTGCATTACCTCACCCAAACCTCATACTATCTTATGACTTATGGATTTTCATTAGCTCAATTTTATAGATCAGAAATCTAAGACACAGTGATATAATTAATTTCCCCTAAATAATGAAGAAAACAAATGTTTGACCCACGATTTGCGTTCAAGCACTGTGATTCAAAGTCCTCATTTTAATCATTACCTATTACTGCCCAACATTATTTCTTTTATAATGTCTCTTTAGAAGCATGAGGAGGTAACTTCCAGAATGCTAGTTTCCTTGTGAGTTTAATGGCAAGTTTTGTGCCACATCTTAACATAGTCACACCCTGTATTACTTGGTTTTGATCTTCTGTAATACATGTTACCAATCTAGGCTCACTTTTTTCTCTTTTTACAACTGCATAACCCTTGGCTAGAGTACGTTACTTGTTTACAGTTTCCCAACATATGAGCTGTGAAATAATTCAAGAAAATGTTCTGATATAAAGAAATTAGTAACTAAACACTAGAGACCCCTCCAGTGAAGGTTCCAGTTTCCTTCCTGGTATATAACACAGACCTAAGCGGGGTGGGGGTGGGAGGCAAAAGCACAAATAAAAACTAAAGGACAGAATGCAGAGGTAGAAAGCAGAGTACCAGGAGAAACTGGCCATGCAACCAACAAAGGCACCATTGAGTCCTAGCCACTCACTTTTATTAGTATTCAACTGGGGCAAAGATAAGCTATATGCAAGAGCTGGAGTCTGTGAGAGGAAGCACATTATATGGTTCCTATGGAAATTAATATAAACAAAACTTTACAAAGATACAGCGTCTTGAACTAGGAACTGAATGGACAAAATATACAGTTGTAATGAGAACAATGTCCTTTTAGAAACAAAGTTTTAATTGTGGGAATAGAACTTGGGTGTGGGTTACTCTGACCTTGGCATGTAAGCCTGGGCTTGTACACAAGACAATTGTGGAGTTAAGTCTTCACAGCTTGCTTTGGGTATAATTAATATTATGGTTTCCTGCAACTAAACACACCACTATCCTTAAGACTGTAAGGATTCCCAAATTCAGTTTAGTACTTGAACTGAATAAGGTGCTCATTGAGAAAAAATATACATGTTAATATCTTAATCTCACTTGGCTTTGCTAAACTGTCCAGTGAGCTCTTTGACTGAGTAGCAATGTTATTTCTGAATTCCTGTTGGTTGAGTGGACATGAATGTGCAATTGTCTTTCTCACTAACTCATATCGTGCATCTGGTTGTAACAGAAATGACATCAGCTTACACAGTCCAAAAACAAACGTGACTCAGAACAAACACAAAATTAACATTCATGAAACAACACGGGGAAAATGTTCTGCTCTTCTAACTTGTTCTAGAGGAGAGGCTCACCTTCCTCTCACTTTTAATGTGTTTTCAACATCATAAGGGATCTGTGGTTTTTCTAGAGAGGAATGGAAAATTTTTAAATTATGAAGTTTCATTTTCAATGTAAATCTTGGCCAGGTCCTATATTATTATTATTTGTCTAAACTACCCTGTAGCTATGAAAACGATTTCTCATTAGAAAACAGCTAGTAATCAGGAACTGATTTTATGATTGAATGCATTAGGAAATTCAGTTTCATTAGTACAATTAGGGGAATGTGGTTTATAGCCTTAGGATATTTCTTTCTTCAAAGAACATGGCATCTTCAGGAAGTTAATACATAAAATACATAATTCAGTTTAAGTATTACATACTTATATAGAAAACAAAGCTTTGTGTATTGGCCTATGAATCACTGTCATAATTTTCTTCCTATTATTATTTTCTTTAACATACAGCACATCAAATACCAAACAAACACTTTTGAAAAAGAAATAAAAAGGGAGATGCAATATTTAAAATAGGCAAGAGGACTAAAGAGTTAATGCAATCTTATATTGTTACTCTTTTCCTTGAAACATCAATATCACTTAAGTTTCAAATAATATACTATCAGAACAGTTTTCTGATGGCATAGATTTATAGATACAGATATCATAGGATGTTCTTTAAACAGTGTCAAACTCCCTCTGATATTATTTTTTACAATGGGAATTGAATTCAAGGCCTTGGTACTGAGTTAGAAGCTACATCGCCAACTCATTTTGATTTTTTCTGATTTCATTTTGAAACAGAGTCACCAAATCAAGAAATAGCCCAGGCCAGGCATCACAAGGCTGTGACCCTCAGTCTTCCAGCGCCCTGGAGTGACAGGTGTTCATGAGCACATTCAGCTCCTTCTGAAGATTTTCTGTTTTGATTCTTAAAGAATACACTGGTGGCCGGGCATGGTGGCTCACGCCTGTAATCCCAGCACTCGGGAGGCAGAGGCAGGAGGATTGCTGAGTTTGAGGCTTGCCTGGGCTACATAGTGAGCTCAGGGGCAGCCTGAACTACAAACTGAACTACAAAGCGAGACCCTGTCTCAAAAAAAAAAAAAAAAAAAGAATACATTGGTGATAACTATTAGCAATAAGAAATCTGTACTTTTTCAATACTGATCAAAATGTTTTAAGTAATAAATAGACATTAAGTATATTATCAGGAATTCATAAAGGTTTTCATGAAGAAACACAAAACAAACCCTAATTTCAACATTACTGAAGATGGAAAGATATCATTAGTTAAGATTGGGAATTGGAGATTAAATCTATAGCATCTTTTTCATTGTTAGACACCTATACGAAGAAAGTAAATAAGATAAAACATATAAGCAATCTTCCAAAAATGAATTCCTTTGACATAATTTTGAAGTGATAAATGAAGAGACACCATATAAAGATCACAGCAAAGGTTGGGGATTTAGCTCAAGTGGTACCGTGCTTAGCTTGGAAGTACAAGGGCCAGAGTTCGATCCCGGTTCTGAAAAACAAAAAATCAAAGCAGTTATATTCTCCCATATGAAACATATCGAGGTAAATGGCTATTCTTCACTCTCATTTAGAACAAAATAGAAGGATGTAGCACATTGACCAGTCCTATCTACAAACAGTTTTTAGTTCCACTTTGGAAATGAATGTCAAACTCTTCCACACTAAGTTTACTATTTTCATGTACTTAGATTATGTTATATCTAACGTTGTATAGTGATATAGCTCATCAACCAGAAAACTTTAATGAAGAAAAAGGAGTTTGTGCTATGGAATAAATGCAAAGAAAATATTTTTTAAAAATCGAAATGGTCTTTTTAAGTTTTATTGGTACAAAATGTAAGAGACTTTTTTTTTTTACTGAATTCTGTCAAAACTAATACTGATAAAGCTGTGTTTAATCAGTTCCAGGTGCATTATTTTTCACTAAAGAAAGTGTAAATGCTTCTGAAGCTCAGATATTTTCTAATCAATGCAATTGTATTTCATAAAATATCACACCCAAGTGTTTGCACATCTAATTGTCTCTCATTTGTTCTATCTGCTAATGTTTGTAGCTGTGATAAAAACATTTTGTTAAGTAGAAGAGGGTAATTTCATAGTACCCATGTAGATGGGCTTTGAATCATAAAAATCATAGATTTCTATTGAGTCTGCCTTATGACATGAAAATGTTTGGACATATTTAGAAAGTTTAGTGGGAATAGAGTAAAAAAATCGTGGTAAGAACATGGAATATAAATAAGATAATTTGTAGTGTGTAATCAATATGCTAACTGAGGAAATACAAGTAGAATATAGATAACTATTTCTAGGTATATTCGAAGATTAGGAGACATCAAAATACTTGGTAGAGAATATATGCACTAATTATTATAGATTTTTATATTTTAGTGCTGATTACATAGTCAATTTAGGATTTAAAACCCCAATAGTAATTTAGGTACTAAATATTTTAAAATATCTTCAATATTTAAAGATACAACTAACAATGGAAGTAGGTTGTATCTTCAAAGTACAGGTGGTGAGGTATAGTTTATACATATTCTAGCAGTTCTCAATTTATCAATATACATTGAAGCCACATACCTCAGAAAAAAGCACCTATGTTCCATCCCAAGTACCACCAAAAGTAGTAGTAAAAATGAGTAATTCTGCTAGTCTCATGGGCTTTTAACTTTTGGAATGTAAAATATATGTCATGGACCTACTTAATGCTTTGATTTAAATTTTTATTGTCAGTATCATTATTGCCACTTTTTATATTTATATAGGTATGTTTCTTTCCATTGCTCCATTCAAACATGACAGGATTTCTTAAAATTTTTGGCTTTGAGGGGGCCAGAGGGTTAGCTCAGTGGTTCTGGCGCCTGCCTTGCAAGTGCAAGGTCCTGAGTTCAATCCCCAGTAACCACATACGATGCTGGGTGTGGAGACCCACATCCACCAACAATCAATACCGGATACCACAGTGCCGGGCGTGGTGGCCCACGCCTGTAATCCCAGCACTTGGGAGGCAGAGACAGGAGGATTGCTGAGTTCTGAAGCTTGCCTGGGCTACATAGTGAGCTCAGGGCCAGCCTGAACTACAAAGCGAGACCCTGTCTCAAAAAAAAAAAATTTTGGCTTTGATTTCAAAATTTAACTATTGACCTATCTGAAATCTTGACTCTTTGCTTTTAATGATGTAATTCTTTTTGCCTAAGAGTTTATTATATTGAAAAAATATTCCCTATTTAATCTTTAGTGGGATCTTTAGTTCTGCTTTGTATTTATGTTCTCCTTTCAAATTCATGGTTATTTATCTTCTTTAAATATTGGCATTTTCATAAATACTTTTGGTTCTCTGAATTAGAATTTCAAAGTTTCCAAGAGTATAAACAGCAACCCAAGTGAGCAATCATCTTCACTTGTTTGGTCCCTCGTGAAAAGTATGAAGCAATATTCTATTACCAGACTGTAGCTACAGATCTGAAGATGCACTTAGACTGTGTGCAGTTGAAAGGAGTGACCAGTTCTTAAGAGTGACCACTGGGTCTCAAGAGCTCTCTTCTGCTTCCCTACCCTAAGGAAAAGCCTAATGCTTCAGGTTTTGTAGAAATTAATTCTATCAACTTGCAGATACTGAAGATTTTCAAATTCCTTTTGGTCAAGAGCCATTTTACATAATTTTAGAGAAAATAATCCTCTCAATTAAATTACGATTAGGGTCACCTGAGGGCTCAACCTTCTTGCAAAGGTTAAGAGCAAGACAACATCAGTGGAAGACAGCCTGCGTAAGAACTCAGCAGTAACACACAAAGGTTTCACCTGGGGAGGGACAAATCCCTCATCAACATAACTCACCCCACCTGCTGCTGTGAGAACATTTTGCTCATCTCACCCACCTGAGCAACTCTTCACTGACCTAAAATCCTCATTGGCATAAGATCCTCCTCTTCATCGGCTGAGCATCACCTTCCCATTCCTGATACTCCCGACTGAGCCAGTAAGTAGTGGCAAGTTTAAGGCGCCTTTGTCTCTGTGTGACAGATTGGCAGTCTCCGGACTCCTTTATATTGTATGGCAAAGTCAGCTCATGTTTGCAGTAACTTATGAAGTTATAAAGTTAACTATTAAATTCCACATTAGCAGCCCAGAGCTATGCAGACTTTTTGTTTGGTCTGCAAGAAGAAAAACTTAATTTTATGAACTGTCTTGTATAATTTCCTTAAATGAGTAGTTTCAGTTTATTTTGCTCATAACTGCCTTATGATGGGTGTCTTTCTACAGATTCAAGATTATCTTAAGTAATGAGTGACTCTCTAAGAGGCAGTTCACTGCCATGCTATTGGTGAATTATAAATCTATTAACATAAAAATAAATTGAAAAATAAGTTGTACAGAGCAAGGAAAGTTGTGAGCAGGGGTGTCTTAGATACTGTGAAACTGAAAAAGTGTAATTTGGCCTGTGGCCAAATATTTGCACTTAATGTTTCTTGCTGTGCTGTGACCCCCCCGGACCCAGTACCAAAGGAACAAACATTTGGAAAATTGTATGTTGGTTAAGGCCTGTGAGTTTTCTTTTTATTAAATCCCCACAGAAGACAGATTAGCTGACAAAAGATCTGACTCGTGTGTAAGCAAAAGATACAAAAGGACACAGCAATAGTCAGAAAATTATTTAAGCTCTGGCCCATGAAAAAAATGGAGGAACAAAATTACTTTCTTCTCTTTTCCTAATGATCCACCAGGTTCTACTATTTGCGTGCAAGGAAACCAGAGATAGAGTTGGTGGGGATTCTCTGCACAACCCATCAGGGATTCGGGTGTCTCTGTGTGCTGTAATCTTCTTAGTACATAGGTTTAGTTCTTTTATTTGAAAAATTGCACATTTGTTTTGAATTCTAGGCAGAAAAAATAAAAAGGATTTAAAAGAATAAAGAATGTGTGTCAACTAAGCCTAGGCCCCTTAATGAATTTCCCACTCCGGTGTCTCTTTCGACAGTAGGATGTAAAAGCTTCCTGTTACTGCCCTGCCTGGTAGGGAACAGTCAATATGAGCACCTCAAGATGAGGACCTTATCACCCAGACAAAAATATGGTAACAGGAGAAAGAAATGTTGAGAAAGATTATCCAGAATCACTGGGCTCAAACTTCCAAGTTTCAGGTTTATTCTAGTACATAATAAAAGAGTTGAACTAGAAAAATATCTAAAGACTCATTTATCCGTAAAAGACTATCATAAATGTATGTCTGTAGGTATTTATTTATGAGAGCAGTATAAAAGGAAATGAATAGACATAGTTTGAATGACTATAATTAAAACCAGTTACCTTTCCTTCTTGGTACTTCGGCAACTCACATTTTTTTTTTTTTTTTCCTCTTGAGACAGGGTCTTATTGTATTTTAGGTTCGCCTTAAGCTCTCTATTATCCCAGGCAAGCCCCAAACTCAGCAATCCTCCTGCTTCTGCCTCCCCAGTGCAGGGATTACAGGTGTGAGCCACCACGTCTGGCATTGTGGTGTGTGGCACCGGGTGTCGAACTCGGGACCTTGTCCTTGCCAGGTAGATGGTGGAACCACTGAACTAAATTTCCAGTCCTCAGCGTCTAACATTTCATGATAGCTTTCACATGCACTTATTTAACTTTCTGTAGGAACCAGCCTACAAGCCGAGCTTGAACTTGATCAAGGGATGACATGGATGAAAAAACAAAGGGACACAGCAGCAAGCTAACATCTAGGGAGGCAGAGGCTCCTGTCTCTGGTCAGTGTAGAGCCCGGAATGACCAGATTGCCCTGGCTTCATTCGCTCAGACACGGACACCAGCAATAACAGTTCACAGGGTTCACTTGCCTCCCACCCTCCACTGCGCTTCCCCAGGAAACGACCTCACCCGCGGTGCTGTCACTTCTCCCGCAGGGTGTCAGCACGGGGACAGGCACTGTTCCTCTTGGTGCCCCTGAGGAGGCCAGTTGGGCCTCATTCTTCCCGTCTGGCCCCCCACAACTCCCCGAATTGTGTACTTTCAAATGTGTGTGTCTCATTCTTTAATGGTTCATATGTTAACATTTTGTTCGTGGATTATAACTCCGGACTTCTTAGCAGATAGAATACACTACTTCTTCAACAACCGTCTGCCTTTTTCAGTGATACTTTAATCTACTGATTTCATCTATGTATTATTGTCCTTTTCCCATGGCAGCTCTCCTCTCCTTCCCAGAGCCTACAGGCCTAATCTCTCCACCAGCTTCTCTGTTCACTCGCTTTCCTCGCCTTGCTCCCACATGACCATCTGCAAAAATATTAAGTATAACCTGACTCTTTACTTCCACTGGACCTAGGTATAATACATACATACATACATACGTATGTATGTATGTGTGTATATTTTTGCTCCCTAAACTGAAAAATGTGGCTGGTGAACTTCATTACCATTATGTTCAGGCACTTATCATTTACTTAACACTTTCCCTGGTCAATTGTCTTAAAATAATTATAGCTAAATCTTTGAAACAACCCAAATGCCTGTCAACTCTAGACTGAGTGAAGATGTGTTTTTGTTGTTGCTGTTGTTTTTTTTTTATGTAATGGAGTATTATTCTGCCATAAAGAATGATGAGGCTGAGTCACTTATACTCAGACCTTAAGAACATACTCATACATGGAATAAATAGCTCACAGCCAGGTGTGGTGGCTCACGCCTGTCATCCCAGCACTCAGGAGGCAGAGGGAGGAGGATTGCTGAGTTCAAGGCTTGCGTGGGCTACATATGAGCTCAGGGCCAGCCTGAACCACAAAGCGGGACCCGTCTCAAAAAAAAAAAAAAAGAAAAAAAGAAAGAAATAGCTCACAGATATGTCAATATCGTATCTTTTCTCTGGTATGAGAAACTGAAGTTGTAAATGTGTTCTGGAATGCATGTTCAATATTGTGAAATAGTAAATATTCAAAGGGAAATGAGATTTAGGGGTAAATTATGTGGGGAAAGAAAAAAATGATGTTTTTTTTTTTTAAAGAAAAGCTTGTGTATATAGGGGCATGGTTGTAGGGTGGGTAGGGGAAGAGAAAGAATGAGAATTGAGTTGTGTCATACACTGCCACAAATTGCCAATGTGGAGTGTAACTGTGATGTGTATATAATGTACCAATAAATTAAATTAAATTAAAACAATTATTTTAAGTAGTTTTTTCTGTAAGGAAATCTTCAAGCAGTTCTCAGTTTCAATTGATTACCTAGCACCTTACTTTCCTAGGAAAGGAGCATTGACTCCATCTGCAACCCTACTTCTCCAAAACTGTTCTCTAAATGTTAGTTCACTGAGAACTTTCAGAAGTATTCTGAAAATCTAAAAGACTTCCAAAACACATTATACACATACCACAGAAATATAGCAAGGGAATTTAATGAGTCAATTTTTACATTTTATTTTTTTCAGTTATATGTTGGCAAATTGCAATTGTATATATTTATTGAATCAAAGTAATATTTTGGTATGATGCTTCAATTAGATAAGAATCAATTTTGACTTTTAAAATGTTAAACAACAGCCGGGCGTGGTGGCTCACGCCTGTAATCCCAGCACTCGGGAGGCAGAGACAGGAGGATTGCTGAGTTTGAGGCTTGCCTGGGCTACATAGTGAGCTCAGAGCCAGCCTGAACTACAAAGCGAGACCCTGTGTCAAAAAAACAAATGTTAAAAAACATTTCTTTTCAACTATCAGTGCAGGCAATAAATGTCTTTCATCTGTTCTTCCTAAAGTTCAGTGCAATTATATATTTCCAATTTTTATTTAATTAAATAAAAATAACCTACTGAATTTTTTTCTATGCACATGTAACTTTTATTAATTAGGAAAATTAGGTTATTGTTATAAAGCTATTGGGACTGAGTTGGGACTATTGAATATCTGGACAATAAACCAATGTAAAGCTGACATATATAAACGTAAAGTATGACATATATAAAGACAGTAAATAATTCAGAAAAGAGAAATAGCACTTCTTATATGCTAGCAGTATTAAAAGGACCCATATTCATGAATTCCTTAAAGAAATGAATCCTAATTAATGTAGTGACCGTGGGATTGAATTAGGGAACTTTTAAGCACAGATTTGACTCTGTTTAGCTCAAATGAGGAAAACACTTTCATATATGCTTTATGCAGAATCAAATGTTGAGTGGGACTTATTGACTGAGAATACTGACCATAAGAATTACATACAAAAATACAGACAGTGTGAATTAAAAATTTTGGCTAGAAAAGTTTATATTAGGCTTCAGCACTGAAGTTTTAACTTCTCTGACTTGCCTTAAAGTAATATAACGTAAGATGAAAATTTACATGGTTAAAATAAAGTATAACAATTTAATTCTCATATGCTGGTACAAATTCTCAATATTGTGTGTGATCACAACGTGTATATATAATGTACCAATAAATACTCAAATTAAAATAAATAAGTAAATTATAATAATCAAACATATAAGCTGGGCCTGGTGTTATTTTTTGAAATATGAAAGGGTTACATTGATTTAAAACAAAGTAAAATATTTAGGGTTACAGAACAAGGATCTCTGCTGTTGAGTGAGAAGTTTAGAAAGTGTTAGTCTCACTGAAACTTTGCGCACAAGACCAGAGACCAATTTTCCATCCATGGCTGTATTTTCACACTCACACAGCAGCCTCAGATCTAGAAAGAAGACACGGCTGGTGGGATAAGTTAGTGGGGAGGTTGAGGACCTTTCATCAAGCAGTTGTAAACTTTCATTGTAAAGAAATGTGAAAATAATCATTAACTACAAATTCTAGGCATTTGGTTTGTATCCAAATAATTTTCATTTCCTGGAAAGGTTGGAAATGATGTAGGAAAAGAAGTCACGCAGTAGAGACTATGAGACAAAGCAACTCGAATAAGACTTAAAGATTAAAATAAAGACACAAGAGTAAAATGAAAATAAGAGACAAGACAGAGGAAAATTAGCTTATAGAAATCTTAATTACTGATGTTAAAAGTAGACTCTGGAGACTCTTCAAGGATGTACAGGAACAAGCCGAGTAGCTGAAAATCATGAGAGGAGATGAGGGAACACAGCCATCTGGAAATTACAGGTGTTTCAAAGGAGTAATTGGGAAAAAAATTAAATCAGACCCCCCAATTGAGGGGAATTTCACAGAGCTGAAAATAGAACCATTAAATATGCAAATGTAAATGAGATTAAAATAAAAAGAATGAACAAAACCAGATATGTTGTGGGCATTTCTGTTATTTGAAACATAGGCATCCTGATAACTGGAAACCCCAAGATATCAAAAGTCTAATACGTGTTAGGTAAAATATCATAAGTACAGTTTAGACATATAGTTGAGGTTTAAAAAAAAACATAAGAGAAACGCTAGCAGAAAACTGTCATGGCAGAAAGTGGAAAGCAGACATCTGTGTGTCAGCTGTCTTGGAGTGTGTGGGATGGCTCAGAGAATGATTGTCAAAACAGGAATCAAAAAAGAAAATCTTTTTATGGAAATGTAATAAGAGAACATTACAAGTGCAAGAAAAATCTAGTCCGCATTCCAGTTTTTACAGACTGCAAAGCAAATTGGGATTGTATTAACACTGATTGCATTTATTTCTCTTCTGTATGTTAAATACAACTATTGAATATAAGTTCTTTTTGTATTTGGCTTTTTGGTTGACATAGTTGGTGCATTTTTGTTGTATGTGTCTGTATATAAACACATCATAAATTACTTTTGATTTCAAATTTAAGTTTGATCTAGCTTTGTCTAGTAATATAATACTGCTCTAAAATTCTTCTGCATAGCTCCTTGTAGGTTCATAAGTGTATTTTCACTGGGTTTAATCAGAAGAGTAACAATATTGGATGATATGGTTTTAACTCTTTTAACAACTGACATACATAGTCTGTCGATGAGGTCGTGCAGGTTCACATTTCTATCCTCGCTCCACAGTGTTTCGAGTACTTGTTATCTATCATTCATCTTCCCCAGGGGTTGTACAAGGCAACCTTCTTAATTTTCGTTTGTATTACTTTGATAACTATGGTAACTATTAGGTGAAAATAAGAACTTTGATACTCTCTAGCACATTTGGAAATTCAAAAAATCTCTTGCTCTTTTATAATTGTATTGGGTGGATTTTTAAAATTTAAATAGGTGTGTAGGTACATTGTAGGTCTAAAGAATGAGCACATTCATCAGTGGGATTTGCACCTGTACATGCTACATCTCAGTTCTTGTTTTTTCTCATTCCTCTCCCTTCCCTCCCACCCCTCTACTCTACCCTATACAGTAAAGCTTTTCCCCTTTTCCTTCTTTTCTCCTATTTTTTCTTTCCATTCTTTCCTTCTACCATCCCTTTCTCCCTTTCCACCTTTGAACCTTTTCTTCAGTTCAAAAAATGAATTCTAAATACTTACATTTGAAATGATCTTTCCAGCATTCAATAACACTAATTCAAATTTATGTAAATTTATGAAATGTTATGAACGTACTTTAATGTTCCTTTATGGATTGCATTTCTTTTCATAAGATTACAAAGCCCTTTAAAGCTGTCTGCATTATTGTGTATATCACATGATCAGGAGCCACTCACACAGAGTAACTTCCGTGAATTCTGTTCCCAGGCGGCCCCCAGCGGAAAGGCGGGTGCATAAAAAATACGCGGTGTCCTCCGCCGCCTTGTGCACCGGATCTGGCACTCGGCAACTTCTGGCTCCTCCCCAAAGTCAAAGTGACCGGGACAGATAAATGGTCCCAGTTGATGAAGGTGGTCACAATGGCGTGAGAAGGACACTCTCGTTTAAGGGCTCCCAGCTCTGCTTCAGAAAGTGGCAGGGACAGTGAGATCAGTGTGTGAGGGGAGGAAATTTGATCACCATCACTGTGCGTGTGCAAACACATAGGGTTACACACACGTACACACATCCCACAAATGGTATCTTTTGTATTTTGACTGGGATTCTATCCATCTATTCCTAATTGGGGAAAAATAACATTTTTATAATATAGCATTTCCTTTCAGTAAACAAGATAATTCCACTTCATGTCAGTAGCATTTACAGTACACTATAATGACTAGTAAACTTTAGATTATTTTCAAAACATATTACAAATGTAAATTTTAAATACATTAATAAAACTGTGACTTTATAAATATAATTATTTGTATATAAAATTAGATATTTAAAGTCACAAGTGAATTTGTTTGTGAAAAAAATCTAGAAAATCACTTAAAAGAGAGCAACCATAATTTAAATTAAATATTCCTTTCAATTCTTTGTATATAATAATAGAAGTAAAAATAATATGGAGAATCTCTTAATATCTTCTATATTAAAAAGGAGATGAAAAATGAAATAGCACAATCCTCAGATATACCGTCCATAACTACAGTTAATACCTGTATAGAAATTAGGAATCCGATTGTGCTGTTACTGTTGAGGTCCAGAATGTCCCCAAAGTCTCTTGTACTCAGAAGAGTGGACTTTGGAAGGTGACGGTCACAGGTCACCGGGCTCTTCCTTAGATCAAGCCGTTGACAGTTCATAGCTGAACGTGTTGTCGGGAGATGGACTGAGGCGGAGGAGGTGTCGGGCACCTCTCTGCAGGGCCCCTCTCGGTATCTCTTTTTTATCTAACTCTTTTTCTTCGCTCCGTATTTCTGTGTCACAAGGATGGAGCAGCTTTCTTTAGCCATGTCCAGACACCTGCACATTCTTTATTTTTATTTGTTCATTGATTTTATTAGTACATTTTATGTATACATTATGATCACAACCAACATTGCAGGTTTGTACCAGTACCTGACACATCTCGGGTCTCACTTTTTCCCATTCCCCTGCCCTCCCTACAACCCTGCACCCGCTCTGTACATAAGCTTTGTTTTCTTTTTTAACCACCAAATTGTTTTTAAAAGTTTTAAATTTTACATTATTTCCAAACTAGGCAAAAACCATAAATAATTCCAATAAAGAAAAGTTAATGTTGGAAGACTAAAATTTCAACCGTGTTTTACTAATGTCTTGTGCTCACTAGTATCTTTTAGTTTAAGTATATTTGAGCACTATACAAAA
The DNA here is from genome assembly GCA_004025085.1 of Thryonomys swinderianus. Classification (NCBI taxonomy): domain Eukaryota; kingdom Metazoa; phylum Chordata; class Mammalia; order Rodentia; family Thryonomyidae; genus Thryonomys; species Thryonomys swinderianus. The sequence goes on from PVIC010005834.1 coordinate 14,936, forward strand.
GATGATCATACGCTCTTTACTATAATCCCTATTAGTGTATTTTTTCTTCTGACATTTTTAATGTCTATAAGGTATCTTAGTGGTTGTATTAGTTTAATGGCTATGACATGTTATTGTCCAGAGTGAATTAAAATATTAGGTATCTTTTTTATATTTACTTATGTCTTTTAAGAGATACATTTAGAGATTTCAGTAAATCTTACTCTAAACCCTTTCAGAATCCAGGTGTTCATCAGCACTGTATATGTGCAAGATTATTTTAATTCTCTCGAGCAGTCTTTGAATAATTTGTGAAATGCTGACAGAATGTAAAAATGGTCCTTCACAAAATCAGGCCTTCTCACCTGAGTGTTTTCATGCTCACTTTGCCAGCTTTATTTTTTTCTTTTAGGCTTTTTTTCGTTGTACATTTTCAAAACATAACAGAGCTGTAATGGCATCTATTTAAGATAACTCCAAATTAGGACTTCGATCATCTTTTACCTGTGCATTTAGAAGTTTATTATTTTTAGCTTGCTGTAAAGTAATGCAAAGGAGTTTGAAAGCAGATCTGGAAATAGGATCATTTCACATCAGTTTGCCAGCTCTGCCAGTGGAGATATTTTTCCCCAGGCAGCCTCTTCTTTCTACCTTACTGCTGCTGAGGTCGTCGGGACCTTTCCATACAATCTCTGCAGACTTCACTTTGGCTGGAGGCTCGTCATGTATGAACCAGCTGCTGCAAGGTTCTTGAAGCGGAAAAGCGGTCACTAACTAGGTGGAGTGCAGTACTGTGGAACTGAATTATATTTTCTTTGGTTTTGCTTTTTAATGGAAGATGCTCATGCTGGTCGGCAGAGTTCTCAAAGGGATAACATGTCTTGTGACCCGTTTTTGTGCTTAATCTTTCAATGTTAATTTTTCTTCATTGGAATTCTTTGGGATTTTGAGTAATTTGAAAATAATGTTATAAAATTTAGCAATTTAACCAAGCATGATATAAGGAATCAGAAATGCTCAAGTGAATTGAGAGTCTTTTCTTCTGCACTTGACCATATTTGGCGAGTGGTATCAGGAAATATATCTATTTTGCTCTCCTAATTTCTGCCCCTGTGTTTAGGGAGCAATATTATCAACATCCTTTCTATTACAAAATCATATGGACAATTCTAAATATGTAGCAATTTAGAGGTATAAACTATACATGTATTTATTGTCTTCATTTCTCAGAAAAAAATCTTTTTAAGAGAAATTATTGTCATATTGTGGAGAAGTATTGATTCAGATTTTTATCACTTTAGGACAGGAAGCATTAAAAACCATTTTCAGTGAAAAGTACAAAGTGTTAGGTGTATTATTTTGACTACGGCTAATACTACTTAATATGTTTTTCTTGACTCATTAAAATATAATTGGCATATAAAATCATATATTGGCAAGATCCAATATGGTAGTTGATGTATGCATATACTGTAAAATAATTAAATCCAGGTAAGTGACATAGCCCTAACCTCCCATATTAATCTTTTCCTATGCACGTGTGTTAAGATTTAAACTTTTCATTTTGGAATTTTCAAGTTCATACACAATGTCTGATTATTGCGAGTGTATGTTCACATGATGCATAATCAAGCTTTAGAAGTTACTCATCTGGCTAAAATGCTGTATCCTTTGATCAGCATGCCTTATTTTCTGGCCCTTCAGGCCTCAACCAATCATCATTCAGTTCAGGTCTGATTTTCAGTATTATTAGATTCTTCATAAAAGTAAAGTCATATAGTATGTGTTTTCTTATTCTGTTTATTTCACTTAGCACAACAGTCTTCAAATGCATCCATGTTGTGGTTTGGAAGATTCTGAATGGTCTGTGTGTGTGTGTGTGTATGAACATACATGCATATGTCCATGCATGCACATTCTTTATCTTTTATCTGCACACTAGGAATGGGACACTCAGGTTAATTCTGCATGTTGGTAACTGCTGTGAACCTAGAAACATAACTCTTTTTTCTGACATACAGATATAGTTCTTTTAAGGGGCAGAAGCTATGAGTTTGAGGCTAGACTGGGCTACATAGTGAGCTTGGGCCCAGCCTGAACTATGAAAGTGTGGCCCTGTCTCAGAACAAAACAAAACAAAACAAAAAATGGAAAATATATCCAAAAGTAGAAATTCAAGAGAATATGATCATTCTCTTTAAGTTTTTGAGGAAATTTTTTATTGTTTTCCATAATGACTATGCTAACTTACATTCTCACTGATATACAAAATATTCCTTTTCTTCATAACCTCATCTTATTATATTTTATGGTTTTGACAAGGGAATTTTAGTAAAGTGCTATCATTTTGGCTTTAATCTGTGTGTGTGTGTCATTGGCGATGAGTAACTTTGAGCACTTTTTCCTACACTGGTTGTTCATTTGATTGTCTTCCACTGAGAAATGTCTGGTTAGGTCCTTTGTCCATTTTTTTAAAAAAATGAATTATTTTTTTTTCCTGCTTAAAATTTGAATTCTTCATTGTTTTCATATTAAACCCTTTTTAGACATGTGGTTTGCAAATGCAGTGCTTTCTGTCATTCCATAGGCTATCTCATCACTCTACTGATTGTTTCCTCCCTTGTGTAGAAGTATTTATCTTGAAATATTATTGTCTTGTTTTGCTTTCACCACCTGTGCTTTTTTGAGTCAGATGGTTTTTGAAAAAAACATTGTCTAAACTGGCACCAAGATTTTCATTTTCTTTTTTGCTAGAATTTTCAAAATTTCAGAGCATTCATATAATTCAGTTTGAGCTGACTTTTGTATATGGCATGATATGAAGATTTAATTTTATTCTTGTGCATATGAATACATAGTTTTCCCAGCACTATTTGTGGAAAAATTGTCCTTTCCCTCATTGGTTCATGGCACCATGTCAAAGATTGATTTATTTAGTACAAATGTGTGGATTTATTTTGAAGTTCTCTATTCTGGTCCATAGTCTATGTGTTTCCTAACACTAGTACAATGGGAAGTTAGTAATCCGAAAATATTATCAAATAGTCAATGGCATCTATAAATTATCCTTTCATTTTCTTGACAACGTTCTTTGGAACACAAAATTCTAATTTGAAGGTGGTCCAATTTTCCAATTTATTTTTATTTTAACTTCTTATGCCTTAAGAAACCACTGTTCAATAAAAGTTCATAAATATTCATAACCATGTTTTCTTCTAAGAGTTTTTTTAATCAGAAATTTTATTTGGATCTCTGACTTACTTAAAATTAACATTAGTATATGTAGTAAAGCCACACTCTAAGCACATTCTTTTCACACTGATACTATTATCTTCACATCAGATACTGATCAAGCTATTCCTTCTGTTATGAATGGCATGGTATCCTTATTTCAAATCAAATGACAATTCATACATGAGTTTCTTTCTCAAAATCCAATCTATTTTACTAATACCTACTATGTCTATCATTCTGTCATTGGTATAAAGTCTTGATCTCAAATAAAATGTTAGTCAGAAATGTGAACACTGACTTTTTTCTTTCAAGATTTTCTTTTTCTATTGATATTCAGATGAATATAGAATTAGCCTGTCAGTTATACAAAAAAAAAGTTATAAATGATACTAATAGGTGTTCTGTTCAGTGTTTAAATTCAGGAAGTATCATCAATGCAATAACATTAACTATCAAAATTTATTAGCAGTAGAATTAACATTAGACATTTTAACTTTCTCATTTTTCAGAGAGAATTTTGTATTTTTTATTAAATATTATTTTAGCTGTGAGATTTTCCTTTTTTGTTTTTTGATATATTTTTGTTTTCCTGAAGGTTGTTTTTCTCAGGTGGTTCTTTGGTTCTTATAAGGAATTTTAAGAGAATAAATGAAGAAATTTAAGTGAAGATTTACTTAAGTCAAGTAAGTATTTTCTTTTTAGTACCACTCTGTCTTGAAATGTCGCTTTAAAATAAATTTGGAAAAATATAAGTGTATGTACTCCAATTTTATTCTATTTAGGACTCCTTGTTCTTGGCTTTTAAGGACTCTTTAAAGATTATATAAGACTTCTTAAAATTAGAAACTTTATTTAAGGTGTTCATCTGTGTAGCTCAAGTGAATATAATTTTTGAACAATTTTGAAAATGGCTATCCCTTTGAAAAAGATATTCTATAAATTAAAAATGAAGATATAGCAAGATCCTTTTTTATTTTTTTCTTTTATAAAGTATTAAGTTCAAATAATATTAAGTGTAAAAGCTCAGGCTTCTTATTTGAGTTTTAAAAATTACCTGAAATTACATTAAAATAAAACCTTAAACCATCTCTTACATATTGCAGTCTTGGTTTGGAATGTGTCCACTTCAGTGAGATGAATACAATTTGAATTTCACATATTAGTTCACCATTTGCTTGGTTTGTATTCCTGGTGACACTGTTATTCTATCTCCTGCCTCCAGTTTTTAGAGTTTTAAGTGGAGACATTAAGCACTATCACAATGGTGTCATGTGGATCAAAGGCATTTATGCAGTGAAGGGTTAGCATTACCGTTTTGGATAAGCTTCATGCAAGATTAAGTGGGGAAGTTGACCACGCAGTTAGATTTATCACTTGAAAGTTTCTTGATTAAGTTTAATCAAAATATCAATTTAGAATTATTTTTCTACTATTTTGTAATGTATCTATTACAAAAAATTGACAAAAATATTTCTCACTTTTATTTTTATTTGTATTTTAAATCACCATTTTGGTGTAAGTTATCTGAGTATTAAGTAAAAATATATAAACAAGAATAAGTACTTAAAAGACAAACTTATGGCTTAAACTAAGGCTAAAATAAACTAAATTAAAAACTTTGATGTAATTAATATTATTTTACTGTTACATTTTTATTTAGCAACTGCATTGCTAAGATTTCCAGGCAAATATTTAACCCCACTTATAAAGGCAAATAGTATATTGATTCCGTTTAACTATATATTTTCAAATTCTAAAATGTCAAGGTGGTATTATAAAAGTTTTTAAAAAGGTGTCCCAAAAAAGAGGTTTTGACATTGTAAGAGAAAAAGAAAAATACTTTAGAGATTATTTATTTTTTCCATCTAGATGTCACTTGTGGTATATGTAACTTTAAAAATGTGACTGAAGTTTACTTTGTATGGGTTCACAAACTTGCAAATTATTTATTTATCTCTCTACATGAATATATTTAAACCAAAAGAAGTATTCATTTCTCAGACGTATCTATATTTATAATTATATGACTTCCATTATTGCTCTTAATGCCAATTAAAAACTGTTGAATATGTTCAGGAGAAAAATTATGTGAAATAACAAAATAAAGGCAATAAAATTACCTCAAATATTTTATTTAGTAAAGTTTTTTACTTGAAATCTGGACATTTAGAATATGGTGAGAAAAGGAAATCAAGAATGGGTAGACTGAGGTGTAGAAGTGCAATTTTTACATTCCAAAAAAAAAATCAACAAAATACTAATAAACTAAAGGGATACAAGGTCTAAGCATTTAAAAAATTTCATCACTTTTTTATGTAAAGGTAAATGTGATTCACATATCAAAACTCAAGTAATTCTTATGGCTATAGACTTGAATGTGATTCCTCAACTTGATTCACTCATAAAATGCTGTTTATTCAATCATTAATACCCAAAACTTTCCCATATTTATTTTACACACACAGTACTGATATCCAGATACTATAATATCCAGATACTATATACTTCTATAGTAAACATTGGTTTAACATTTAAAACTTTAAGCACTTTTATTCTGCTTAGAAATGTTTATTAGTAATTGCAATACAATGTAAATTTAAATAATAATACATCACTGGTCATTCGACAGATGCAAATGAAAAACAACACTAAGATTTCATCTCACTCCACAAAGAATGGCCGCTATCACAAAATCAACCAACAATAAATGCTAGTGTGGCTGTGGGGAGAAAGGAACCCTTCTCCACTGTCGGTGGGATTGTAGACTTGTGCAACCATTGTGGAGATCTGTGTGGAGATTTCTCAGAAAGCTAGGAATAGGGGTCCCATTTGACCCTGCTATCCCCCTGCTAGGAATATACCCAAAAGAATTTTAAAAATCATATTGGAAAGACAGATGTACACCCTTGTTCATAGCAGCTCAGTTTGTGATAGCTCAATCTTGGAAACAGCTCAAATGCCCATCAACTGGAGACTGGATAAAGAAAATGTGTTTTTTTTTTTATAAAATGGAGTATTATTCTGCCATAAAGAATGACAAGATTGATTAATTTATGTGCAAAAGGAGAAACCTGGAGGATATACTAATAAATGAAATAAATAGATCACAGATAGGCAAATACTGGATCTTCTCTTTGATATGAACACCTATAGATGCAAATGAGCTCTAGACCGTATGACAGTTTTTATAGAGTGGGAAATTTCCATAGGAAATTTGGTGTGGGAATGAAATGAGGGGAAGGAATAAATATGATTCAGAAAGAAAATAAAAGTATGTATAAAGGGGGTGGGGAGGTGTGGGTGGGTAGGGCTATGGATAAAAATGAGAATTAATTTGTGCCATATACTGGTACAAATTCCCCAATGTTATATGTGGTTGTGAGATGTATATAAATTGTACCAATAAAGAATTTTAAAAAATAATAATACATGCTTTAGTACAAAGAAATTAGTTCAGTGCATTTAAGGGAAAAATGATGATTTCCAAATATCCCCCGAGATGCATTCAGTTGAAAACAGGGATACAAATACTGAATTTTAAGGAACAGAACATATTTCAATGGCATTGATTTTAATTCATCAAGCATTGAGATCGTATTAAATACTGTAGAAATAAAAATTTTAAAAACCCTAATGCATCTGAAATTACCTATTAAAAGAGGCTACATGTTGCCTAACATATCTGTGTTCAATTTCCCTGGGAAGGGAGGAATCAGGGAGCAGGCATAGGGATGGAGCTTGGGGGTCACAGAGAAAGCAGAGTCATCGTGAAGTAGGTGTGGGTCATTGCTGGAAGGACCCAGTTTCGTGAGGAGATGGGAAGCAGCTCGCTGGGCGGGAGCTTGCAGTGCAGTTTACTGTCATGGTCCAGCCGTGAAGACAGCACAGCCTTGCAGGTTGGCATGGGGTTGTAAAGCATTGGGGACCTTCTCCTGCAGGGTAGCCCGGAGAATGAGTCATTGTGAGAACAATTGGCCGTGGTGTGCTGTGAAGTCATAGATAAGGTTAGGCATAAATCATTCAGTAATTGGAGCCCCACAGGGTGATCTCAAACATATTTTTAAAAACAAAACCAGATTCTTAGAATGATATGATACAAGGCTTAAACATATTTATACTGGATGCTGTAACTTTTACTTGTGGGTAAGTCTTTTGATGATCATATGAGCTTATTGTAGAAAATGAAAGGAAAAGTTTGACTTTGGGTGTTTACATTATTTGGACAGATTTTCAGGTTTGGCACAAATATTGCCCTGCTATGGCTTGTGTCCAGGTGTACCCTCAAAGCCTCATGCACCCCAAGGTGATGCTTTCCAGAGGTAGCTGTATCCAGGATACGATGTTGCAGCTTGAGGATGTGATCCTGGACTTGACACATGTTGGAATGCTCAGATAGCCCCTGCTACATGGAAGTGCTACTGGTCCTATGCATGAGTGGCCTGGATGACACAAAGACATAAAAGATGGAAAGGGGTGGTACTGCTGCTGCTGGTTGCATGCTGCTTGCTGCCTTCTGACTACTCTGCTGTGCCATGAACTGCTTTTCCTCTATATTTCCCCTCTGTCATGCTGCCCTCTCTTGGAGCCAGCATACAATTTCTACAAACTGCAAGGCCAAACAAAGCTTTCATCTTTTAAATTTAGGTGTTGTTATTTTGTTTTGGCAACAAGAAAAGTAAGACATAACTATATCTAAGTTCCTGGATTTTTTAAAAAAATACATATTCTGAAGGAGTCATCAGAATGTAATAACCAATACATTTATACTCATTTTACTTCCATAAATACAAATGAGGGAAGGAAATAAGGTCAGAGAGGAAAAGGCAGAATTGTTGCCATTGTTATCTTACTTTATGCCAGCTACCAAGATAAGTGTTAATTTCATTTTGCACATCATGTCAATTATCCACAAGTTTAACTTTCTCTCTGTTTTATATGGTCTTCTTTCTAATTTTATATATTTATTTGTTCATGCATACAGTACATAGTAATTACATCCCTGAGATGAGTTGGTATTGGCACAGGTAATTATTTTCTCATCCCCATCCTCCTCTTACTACCTACATTACATCTCTTGGTTCTTTTCCCATTTGTAAAAGAGCTGTCTCTATTTCCTATTTCCTATTGTTTATTTTGGCTTTTATTTATATTTTGTGTTTGTCATATAAAGGTGACCATGTAATATTTAAGCTTCAGTTTCTGACTTGACAATATAATAGCCTCTAGGTGCATCAATTTTCCTACAAATGATTATGCATAGTAACACTGCATTGTGTATAAATACTCAATTTTATATCATTTTTTCCTTCTTTAATGGGAAAACTACACACATACACAGAAAAATCATACCCAAGAAAGACCAGTAAACCCTTAGTGTTACTCAGCAGAAGGAATAAAAATTTAGGTAGAAGACTGGGCAGACTGTACTTCTGCTATGAAAATTTACAAATGTCACCTATAGTGAAAATAATATTATTTTCTGATTGGATTTATCTGTTGCCAGGATTTCAGCTTTTTATTTTTCTCAGAGAACACAAAAGAAATGCAGTAAAAGTTACTTTTATTTGGGCCGGAGGGTAAACTCAGTGGTTCTGGTGCCTGACTCTCAAGCGCAACGTCCTGAGTTTGAGCCCCAGTAACCACATACAATGATGGGCGTGGTGATTCACACCCACCAGCAATCAATACCACATACCACAGTGCTGGGTGTGGTGGCTCACGCCTGTAATCCCAGAATTTGGGAGGCAGAGGCAGAAGGATTACTGCATTCAAGCCTTGCCTGGGCTACATAGTGAGCTCAGGGCCAGCCTGAACTACAAAGTGAGACCCTGTCTCAAAAAAAAAAAAAAAAAGTTACTTTTATTTGCTAGGGAGTGGTGGTTATTATTTTTCAATTAAATATTTTTCCCATTTTGATAAACTGTCCCTAGCAGCAGCTTCCTTCATTTTTTTTTGTTTTTGTTTGTTTGTTTGTTTTTGCTTTTGATTCTGCAGGGTGGCTGGGAAGATTCTAATGACAAAATTATTATTTATTAGATGAAGGGAAATGTATCCTATAATGGGGAAAATAAGTACAATAAGTGCAATTCAGCACATTTTTATTTCTCTTCTTCCTTCTGTCCATTGCTTTCTGCAGTGAAGACCTATGTGATAAACCTTCCCTTGTGACACGGAGGTAGCTTCAGTGTGTGAGTGTTAGCTATATCTTAGGAGCCGGAACCCTTTCGACTAACAGGACTCAAGGTAGTAACAAGGTTTATAGTCATATAAAATACCACGTAAAGTCACAAAGTAGAATTTTAGGGTAAGTTGACTTTCTTCTAAAATTTTTGTTACGTAGAGTTCATTTTATTATGATTCTTGTGTTTGTTAGGCATCTTACTTATCTTTATAGTGTTTCTCCTTTGGTATTAAGCTCTCCAATAGTGATAAAAATCAAAATTTTATTGATTGTGTTAATCCTTTTCCTAGCTGCAATCTATTATTTGTAGATGAAATTAGTGGCTCCTATTTGGAAGATTATAACATTCTAGAAATATAATAGTTTATTTCAATCAATAACTAGACTATAAATACATATAGTATAGGCTTATGTAGTAGACTTTTGGCAACTACCAGAAACTGAAAAATCAGAGAGTTTAGAAATTAGATTTTATCATTATACCTAAAAGTTTCTGAATCCCATCTTTCTATTCACCCTATAAAAAATATACTAGGAGTCCAGAGATTTAGCTCATTGTTTCTGTCGCCTGCCTCGCAAGCACAAGGTCCTGAGTTTGATCCGGTAACCACATACAATGCTGGGTGTGGTGACTCAGGCCCACCAGCAATCAATATCACATACCACAGTGTCAGGCATGGTGGCTCACGCCTGTAATCTCAGCCCTCAGAAGGCAGAGGCAGGAGGATTGCTGAGTTTGAGGTTTGCCTGGGCTACATAGTGACCTCAGAGCCAGCCTGAACTACAAAGTGAGACCATGTCTCAAAAAACAAACAAACAAACAAACAAACAAACAAAAAACTAGGTAAACCATAAGGACTATCAATAAATAGTTTGTATCCTAGTGTATATTTACCAAATATATAATTTATTTATTATAAGCTTTTTAAATGTCCTAATTATCATAAGTAGCTATAATTTCTTAATAAAATGATACTTTTAAATTATAAAATACCATCTGACCAGCATTCGGGACCCTTACCACAGTCCTGGATATACCTATAACTATCTTTGTGATTCCCCAGCATACTGCCCTGTTCCTGTGGAATTCATTTTCCTACTATTTAAATGATAATAATATTTCTTACCTTACATACAGGTAGGTTATTTGTATGTAGAGTAAAAGGAATTTCTGATTATTGTCCCAAGACAAATCTCCTAGTCACTACTACACACATCAAAGAAATTTAAACCAACTTCAGGTCAGAGTCTGAAAGAAAATGTCTTTTTGTGTTGCTAGCAAGATGGAGACAGAGATATTGTCCTATGACACATGAGACTGATTTGCTCTCTCTTTCCAAATGACAATGTGGCTTTGCTGATATTACATTGGTTTTAGAAGCAGTAAAGCCGCATGCTGGCAAATCTTAAATGAAAGTAACATATACTGTGAATGGCATTTCGTCTGATATAATGCTGTAAGCCCAGAGTGCAATATAACAGTATTTAAAACTAGCAACATTATTTTACCAGCCCTGGCAAATTCTTTCAAGTAGACTTACCAGGAGAAATTGCTTTATTCATACTTTCTCCTCTATGTAACTGCCACACTACCTGTATTTATTTTTAAATCTCTGGTTTAATAAATTACTTGCAGTTATGCTTATTTTCTTCCTGCTGAAGCATGACTTACCTTCAATGCTATGGTCAGAGGAGACGTAACAGAAATAGAGTGGGAAATTTAGAAAAAACATGTTTTATGCATTTCAAGACTAGTATAGATGTCTTAGACTGGAAAACATTGAGCAAAGAGAAAAGATAGAGGCAGAACTTGAAAAGATGGTGGCCACAGGAATTAAAATTATGGTTAGATGGAAGGAATACAGTTAATATGTGCATTAATTCTTGGGAATGGCAGTAGTTTATGTGCTGGAAAACTACTAGAAGGTATACTTTAAGTGTTCTTCCTACAAATAATGTTACATGTAAGTTAAGGCTTAATGTTAAAAATCTTTATTTAGCTATTCCACAATGTATACATGCATCAGACCATGTCATAAGCCCAATATACAGATATAAATATTCAAGTTTTACTTGTAGATTAGAAAATGAAAATTGAAGGGTCAGCATGACAATTCTTTATCATCTTTATATACAACCTCACAAGATATTTATATACTGAATTCTGAAAAAAAAAAACTCAATAAAAACATAGAACTATGCAATTGTAGGTATTAATGGGATCAAGACTTCTTGCTCCTAATGGTCACTTTTTACATACTGAGCCACCTTCCTTATGCCCTTGTCCTTCCTCTTCTGACAGCCTTTGATCAACATACCTCAACTTATAATATGTGAGTTCAAATTTTTGGGCTCTACATCTGAGTGAGATTATGTGTACTTGTCTTTCTGAGCTTGTTTACTTCACTTAACACCACAACATCTGGTTCCATCTACACTGCTGCAAATGAGGAAATGGAGTTCACTTTGGGGCAGAATAGTATTTCCTGGTGGAGCTACACCACCTGTCTTTATCCATTCATCGACTGAGTGTATTTTAGTCGTTTCTCTTTCTTTATGTAGCGTCTCTCAGACACCAAGGCCCACAAGTCTGGATGGCAAGGAGGTCTGTATGGCCACTCCAGTGCTGGCAGGCCTGGGACTCGATTTCAAGAGTATTGTGCCAGATTTTGTCCCCTTCTCCTAACAGGAAGTGTTTCTCTCCAAGATATGCTGCTTAGCACTGGGAGAGGTGCACTGACAGCAGGCAGCTGTTTTGCCCGCCCCTTCTTCATCTTCATCTCTGTAATAAGAAAAGCTGGTCGGTCCTGTGCTTCCGCTTCTGGGTCCCTTCATTCTTGCGAACACAGTTGGTGCCTGGACAGCTGTTTAACTTGGCATCTCTGTGAGAGCTGATTTTGCCACAGGAGCTTTCTCAGACCACCGTGTTCTTCGTCTATCCTGGATCCAATTCTTTTAAAATTTTTTACTTCTTTTAAATTAATTCTTTTAAAATTTTTTACTTCTGTTGCTGGAAAATTTGAAAGATTTTGTAGTCCTTGAAAAATCAGCATGTTCTCCTGGTGCCTTAAACTAAGAGTTGCTTTTGAAAATCTAGTCATCGACACACCATTGCTTTAATTAAAGGCTCAGCTCTACTCCAAAAAGTCATGACGGTGTTGTAAGAGCAGGCAGAGCCCCGGAATAGGGCTTGTCATGGGGAAGATAAATTTGGAGCAGAACTTTCATTACAGCTTTGGAACATGCTTTAGGGGAGTAAAGATTTTTGCTCCAGATCTGATGACATGGAAACTTCTGAATGTAGAAAAGAATGTCAAACCAAAATTAGCTCCACATACAACTGGTTGTTACATAGGCTTGTAGAAAATCGTTCATGGTAATTCAATAACAGTTTGTGTGTGTTCATTAGCCACACCTCCCGTTCATTCACGATGAGAATGAAACTGTTCTCATACAAATGAATGCACAGAATTTTTTTTTTTTTTTGAGACAGGGTCTCGCTTTGTAGTTCAGGCTGGCCCTGAGCTCACTGTATAGCCCAGCCAAGCCTCGAACTCAGCAATCCACCTGTCTCTGCCTCCCGAGTGCTGGGATGACAGGCGTGAGCCACCACGCCCAGCGACACAGATATTTGAAAGCAGTGGGTCCTTGCTTTTTTCATTACTTCTCCAAAATTCTGAGCATAACTGTAGGATACTGCTTTGTCCTCTGAGGGTATCAAAATGTGGTATACTGGTCCGGAGGATTAGCTCAGTGGTTCCGGTGCCTGCCTCGCAAGCACAAGGTCCTGATTTCGATCCCCCATAACCACATACAATACTGGGCGTGGTGACTCACGCCCACCAGCAATCAATACCACAAACCACAGTGCCGGGCATGGTGGCTCACGCCTGTCATCCCAGCACTCGGGAGGCAGAGACAGGAGGATTGCTGAGTTCAAGGTTTGCCTGGGCTACATAGTGAGCTCAGGGCCAGCCTGAACTACAAAGCGAGAATCTGTTTCAAAAAAAAAAGAAAAAAATGTGGTATACTTTTGTGTTCTTGTGCCTATTGTTTATTTTTTCATAGTGCTTTATTACAGCTACCTTGTTGAATTCACTAGTAAACTGATTTTGATTTGGAAAACAAAATGTCTTTTTCTTAAAAAAATCATTATCAAATCAATAGATTCTGGGGAAATATGTAAATTAACATTAGCAAGAATATATCCTATGAATAAAGATACTTCATGCATAAAACTGAGTCCTATGATAGTTTTATGCTATTTGGTTTTCTTTTTTAATAAATGCTTAAACATAAGACACAAGATAGGAGATTAATTTCTCTGGGAAGAACAAGTTGCTTTTTGACAGTGGAATAAAACTACTTTAGAATTTTTAATAGTATTTTCCTTGGAGCGAAAACTGGAGAACATTTCCCACTTTCCTCCAATAGTTCCTCAACACATTTTTTTCCTTGAATTTCATGAACACATTTCTATCTTAAGTCAGGTTTTAGATGTGGCATTAATTTGGAAGTGATTTTAAAGATAGGAGTGCACACAATGATGGAATAGTATTTATAAGTGTAGAATGTATGTTCCATGAATTTAGAATCTGCAAGTATAAGTAAAACCTTTCTTCCTGGACATAGTACTTAAACTCCCCAGCTAAATTTTCTCCTCCATAAAATGGGAATATTCGTACCAGTTTTGTGACGTATAATAAAGTTTGTAATAATGTGTTTTGAGAGTCTTCTTTTTTTTTTTCGGTAATGAGGATTGAAATCAGGACCTTGTACTCGGAGGCAAGTGTGGTGCCACTAAGCTAAATCTTCAGCTTTTGCAAATTTTAAATTTTTAATATAATCTTCTTTAAAATACTGTAGTTACACTAATCTTACAATAAGGAAAAGTTTGTAGCATGGTTATATGAGGAGTAATAAACAAGATAAACAGTATATTTTAATGTTTAATCTATTTTACAAGTGTTAAGCCCTCACCCCATCTTTCAGAATAAATAAATGAACAGGTAAAGGTCACAGCTAAGAGCTATACTTAGATTACTGTACCTAATTGCTCTCTAAAACAGCTCTCTAAAAATTCTTTGTGCATCAAATTTAGAAAGAAGGCTAGACTATCAAAGGAAAAATTGTTGGTTTAATCACTGGCAAAACAATTTTACAAGCGTTGTGTGTGACATTGTTTTAGGTTTGGTTACAATGACACAATTCACAAAGGGAGAGGCTTACCCAATAGAAATGTATTTCCCACAGTTATAGAGTCCAGAAGTCTAAAATCATGGCACCTACTGGGTCAGCTTCCGGTGAAGCTGGCTTCCAGTCTTTCATGCATGAACTCCTTACTCTCTTTACAAGAGCGCTCCTTGGTTCATACATTTAGAGGATGGCAACAAAAAGAGAAACAGGCCTCATCCCTTTCTTATTGGGACACAAATCACACCATGAGACACTATGCCCATGATGTCTTCTAACACTAATTACTTCCCCAAAGCCCCCTGTCCATGGACCTTTCTTTTGGGAATTAAAGTTCCAACATAGGAATTTAGAGGAGAAAAATAAACAGCCAATAGCCATGTTCAAAGAATTTTCATAATTTTTTGTGTTACAGTCAAATAACTTCACAAGGTCTTTGTTCTAAACCTTTGTAAGTAGCCTATGTTCTGAATTATTGCTTTAATTTCTGTTATGTATTACATTTTTTTCAAAGTCCATGATTTTGCCAGCTATTAGTTCCCAGGTTTTAATAGAGAGAACATTTAAAACATTAAAATAATTAAATTTTTATTTTTATTACATTGGCACTTTCTAGATGGTAATAATTTTATGTTTTAAAATTTGGGAGGGACTATTTATTAAGGACCTGACAGTCTACAGGTGGGTAATCTACAGAAATCACAAATGACTAGGATATGTAGATGATTTATTTTATTATTAAACACTTATTCAGACTTTCATAACCAGAGTAAACTACTAGGGAAATTAAACTCCATTAATTCTTTCAAAGCTAATTGAGTGATGACTTCTACAAAATATTTCAGAAAACATGAGATATTCAGAGAAGTACAATTTAATATTTGTACGAAATTTGTCTAGAGATCAACAACTTTTAAAATAAATTATAAGTGGTAATTTTAACACTGCAGGTATAAAGTCAAATTCTACAGGTTATTGAAAAGAGGTCATTTTTTCTTTTTCTTTTGCAGTACTAGAGATTGAACTTGGACCCTTGTGCATCCAAAGTTGGTGCAGAACCACTTGAGCTAAATCTCCAGCCCCAAAGAGGTTATTTCTTAATGAAAGTAAAATGTTGGCTTACACAACATTCCAGTAGGTTGGAACTCTTTTGCCTTCATCCCATATACCATGGCTTGTGGTAAACATTCCCTTTCCCAAAGGGAAGGAGAGGAGCATACAAAGTACGATGACCATAGGGAAGGCTGAAATCCAACAGAGGAAACAGGACTTCCTGTAGTTCACTATCTCATGAGTTGAGTTCTAGAGGACTAAGCCAACCTCACAACTGTAGTTTTATTGGGTATTTTATCTCTCTTGATTAGTTAGAATGCTTCTCCCTCATTTCCTTCTTTTTTCCTTCCTCCTTAATTCTTTGTTTTCATTTTCTTCTCTCCTTCCTCCTTATTATTCTGTTCCTTGAAATTTTTTATTTTAAATATAATTGAAACCCATAAGGTGCTCAGATTTCCTCTAGCAACACTTGACATTCCTGGAGTGTCCAACTCCCTGTGGTTGCTGCTGTACCTTTCACTTCATTCCCACAATTTGATGCATTTATTTCTTCTCTAGATTTATCTTTGGAATCTTGATGGGAACTTCCTGATGCTACAACTCTTGAATTCCTCCTTTATCATTAACTCTGTTTGTATTTAGATGTACCATTAAATTATTGCCATGTAGACAAAAATAATGCACAAGTTAACCAAAAAGATACTTTCTGAGAAATGCATTGTTAAACAACTGTGTGCTTGTGTGGTTCTCATATGTCTTTCCACAAAATTAAATAATAATAACTATATAAATGCTAAGGAGCTAAATAATATAGGTTACCACAGACTTGTGCACACATGTACACACACACACATACTCTGGGCCTATGCTATGGGCATAATCACAAACACCTTAAGAATTCTTTTTTTTTTTTTTTTTGCTTTTTTTTTTTTTGAGACAGGGTCTCGCTTTATAGTTCAGGCTGGCCCTGAGCTCACTGTGGTGCCCAGGCAAGCTGCTGCGAACTCAGCAATCCTCCTGTCTCTGCCTCCCGAGTGCTGGGATGACAGGCATGAGCCACCACGTCCGGCATTGTGGTATGCGGTGTTGAATGTTGGTGGGCGTGTCTCCACGCCCAGCATTATATGTGGTTACCAGGGGTCGAACTCAGGACCTTGGGCTTGCGAGGCAGGTGCCGGAACCACTGAGCTAACCCTCCGGCCCACCTTAAGAATTCTTTACATTATAGTGAAACCAGAGCAATCACTGTCTCCTTACTGTTAGTCTTAGGAGACCAATGTGGTCTGTCATTGACAGAAATGTTATGGGATTATGACTGTAGTTTTATTTCTTTTGTTCTCATTTGAGTCTTACTATTTCATTGACATTTTATTGGCTAATACATAATTATTAAATATTAGTGAGAGTTATGGTCTTCATCCTGCTTCTAATTTTAGAACAATACATCCTTTTCCTTTGAGTTTCATTGTAATATAGTTGGTAGGATACTTTTGATAACAAATCCTTGAAAAAAGTAACATACACAGTTATATAAATATATTAATTATTTTTGCTATAGTGTATATGTAATTTATTGCATTCAATAGGAAACTTATTCACAGTCACTCATCAAGACACCCTACTCAATAGTTACATTTCCTTCTCTAAGGTAGCATCACACCTGCTATAATTTCTCTTAGAGTTTCTCTTCTTTCTTTTTATGTTTTCTCTTTACCATACTACACTCCTCTATTAAACAATCCTATGTTACAGTTCTAGAAATTTAGACATACAAAGTTCTTTTTTTTTCATTTGGAAACATATGCTACCCTGGTTTTGAACAAGGAATACAAATTCACCCAATGTCAATAAAGATTATGAATCATATATTTTCTTTAACTTGAAATTATATTTCCTCTCCAACCCCAAATATCACTTCAGAATTTTGTATTCACTTTCTAGTAATCTCTTAGAGTGAAATTCATAAATTTACTATGCATGTTAATATAAATCTTTTCTTTATGGTACACTCAAAATTGAATCTGTATTTCTTACAGGTCACACTTTTTTTTTTTTTTTTTTGAGACAGGGTCTTGCTTTGTAGTTCAGGCTGGCCCTCAGCTCACTATGTAGCTCAGGCAAACCTCGAACTCAGCAATCCTCTTGTTTCTGCCTTCCGAGTGCTGGCATTACAGGTGTGAGCCACCACGCCTGGTAGGTCACACTTTTAGTTATGAAATTAATATGATTTAGAGGAAATGAAATAAACTTTGACAAATCACATAGGCAAACTTGTTTGCTAATTTGCAATATTCAACAATGATTCTATCAAAATCTATGAACTAAAATCTACAAATTACTAGAGAACAATACCCTTAATTTTTGGATGTGACCAAATGAATTAATAAGATTTTGATATTTCTTGATTCATGGATGACTTTGGGGAAACCACTTTACTTGCAGGCAGCAAATGTCATATTTACTTTATTTCTGGTACTGGAGATTGAATTTATGACTTTGCTTGTCATGCAAACACTGCAATACTGAGCCACTGCCTCAGTTTTCAATTTTATTTCTGAAATATTACAATTAGGCCCTTTCAAGGTAGGAAGAATATTTTACACAGTCTCTTTTTAATTCTATTTTTGGTGGTATTGCATTTTCACATTACATTAATGTTAGCTTTCCAAAAGTGAATTAAAAGTTTTCTATGCTTTTATTTGTCCAAAAAGAAAATAATAGCAAATAGATGTATAATTTAATTTATCACCATCTCCAACCTGATATATTTTTTGTTTCTCTTCTAAATGCTGTACAAGAATTTTGAAAAGATTTTGCTTTGAATTGTAGCATTTGGAAATGTATTCAATCCCTTCAGTTAAAATAATAAGTGAAACTATTATTTGAGTTTACCTGATACATTTTGGTTTTGTGCTAGTGTAAAATGATCTAATTTGCATTCTAGTCTGTCGTTTTAAAAACTAATCCCTGAGAGGGATACAAAATGTTTTTTGCTGAATACATAGTCTGAAATGAGAAGTTAAATAAATGATTTTCATTTATCTTACTTCAAAAAGTCTTTCCATGTATTTAACAAGAGCAGATTTTCTAATACAAGGAAACATGGCAAAGAATAAGTCAAAACTTACAAAAAACATTTCATTTTTTGAAATTTAAAGAAAATATTCAAAAGTGTTGCTTTTGAACACTTCACACAGAAAAGAAATTCATTGTTCCTGTCTGCATATCTTTTTCACTAAAATTTAAAATAATTAAAACAACTAATCAACATTTTCCAAATATTTTTAAAGTTTGTGAAAAGACAATTTGCTTTGAAAATTACAAGTATCTTTATTTCTTACTATCTTTACTTCTTACTATCTTACTATCATTTGAAATGATACATTTCTAAATAATAATTATTTCAATTTAATTGCTACACTTAACAATTGCAATCACAAGGGTTATTTTGCCTGTTACTACAAAACTCATAATTATAATATCCACTCCCATAATAATGATTAGGAAGTAAATAAGAAATGCTAAATCATTGATAATGATAGCAAGTATTTATCCTAATTTGTAATGATTTTGTAGCACAAAATATTTGATTTGTTTTCATCTTGTTCATAAAAAATTATAGAACTGAAATTAGTTTCACACATGAAATTATTCCATATGTTTTTAAGTCACAGTTAACATAAGCATGTCATCAAATATGCCTACTTTTTAGAAAACACCTATATATATATATAATATTAGCTTTATAGAAAAACTGAAAGGCCATAAGTTTGTTTTCTGATGCATAGTTTACCATAAAGTCCATATATTTCTCCACTCAAGCTTATACTGTACTTTATTTTAATGAGGACAAAGTTGAAGTGTTTCTTGTATACATAGTCAAGTAAAATCCAATAATTTTGCTTAATATTTATCAGTTATCCAGGGCAAGTGGAACAGTCCTGTAATGCAACAATTTGGGAGGTGGTTGAAGTGGGCACCTTAGCAAAATCTTATTAAATGCAGAGAGGATTGAGTGTACTGTTGATTTAGGTCACTTAGAAGGCTCTTTGTTCAATTCCTACTATGACCAAAAGAATAGTAAAACTGTTTAGATATAATAAAATTCATTTTGCTTACAGATGTCCATTTTTATTATGAAGGAAAGCAATAATAGATGTCTTGATTCATCAAGTTTCTTAACTACTAATTTTCCTTATATGTCTTTCACTGCCTTTTGAAGATGTGGTAAAGTTTAACCATTAAATTTGATATGTATTGCTTCATTTAAATTTTACAAGGGACACTATCTAAATCTCACTATGACACATTAAAAATTCATGTCATAGTAGCTTGATACTTTCAAAGGAAATATAGCTACAGTAGTCCCTGAAAGGGTTTTGTATAATCCTGAGGACTATCAAAAAACCAATAGTGGAGTCAAAATTTTACCTACAATATTTTACCTACAGTATCATACTTTGCATCATTACATATATATATATATATATATATATATATATATATATTTTTTTTTTTTTTTTTTTTTTTTTTTTTTTTTTTTTTTTTTTTTTTTTTTTTTTTTTTTTTTTTTTAGTCAGGGTCTCGCTTTGTAGTTCAGGCTGGCCCTGAGCTCACTAGGTAGCCCAGGCAAGCCTAGAACTCAGCAATCCTCCTGTCTCTGCCTCCTGAGTTCTGGGATTACAGGCATGAGCCACTATGCCTGGCACTGTGGTATGTGGTATTGATTGCTGGTGGGTGTGATTCACCAGGCCCAGCATTGTATGTGGTTACCAGGGATCGAACTCAGGACCTTGAGCCTGCTATGCAGACGCTAGAACCACAGAGCTAAATCTCTGGCCTTCATCATTATACTTTTAAAGTCAAACTTTTGGTAGGCTGCTTTGTTGTACAAAGTCTTCATTGTTAGGGGACAGATTGCATGGGTATTTTCAGCTTCAATTATGGAAATTATATGAACCTAGCACAGTTATATATAATATCATTTATATCATATACCATATAAAATATAACACATATAGTATTTTAATAAAAATATAACTACATATAACTGCAATTTAATGACCATAATACATTTACAAGACTGGATATGTCAAGTAAGTATTAATGATTACAAAAATTATGAAATATTTCAAAGAAAGGCAGAAATAATTCAGCTCTAGGACAAGAAATGACTAATGCTGTTTTATTTATATTGCATATAAATACATGGCGAGTAAGGGATTAAAAGTATCAACTTACATAAAAATCTAAAATTATTGCTGGAAACAAGAACGGTGTTAGATGTTTAGTTCTCATGAATATTGCATTTCCTCCTTGTCATTCATCAGAGCATTCCTGTACTAAACTATTTTAAACTATTTAAAAATAGAATTGCTTTCAAGATCTAGATACTCCTAGCTGTGTTTAATTTAGTCACTGATCTCAGTTGCTATTAGTGAGATTGTCAGTTTTAATATTTCAGAGTTATTTTACAAATGAATGAAATAGTAGTTTCATTGTGCCCAAGATACAAGTTCCACTCATTGGACTAGGACCTTGCTCAGAGAAAACCCATAGTGGTTTAAGCTTGTGATCAACTTTAGTGGCCATTTTTATGATCCAAATACATTTTTTTAAAAAAAACTGATTTTAATAGTACATTTTATATACACATTACGGTCACAATCAACATTGAGAATTTATACCAGTACATGACATGACTGAATTCTCAGTTTTTCCCATTCCCCTACCCACCCTACAACTTCCTGCTCCCATATAAATTAGCTTTGTTTCCTTTTTTAACCATCAAATTTTTTCTTTCCCTTCTTCACTTATCCATAAACCCCTTTTCCCTTTTAATATTTTCTTACTATTTCACATTATTATACATTTTAAAACACATTTATGTCTTCAATATCTCAGTACTAGAGCAAAGATACAATACTTACACATCTGTGACCTACTCATTTCACTCTTGAGTATGTCTTCAAGGTACATCCATTTGTGTATATATATGAATCAAATTTTTCATTCCTTGTGGTATAATAATACTCCATTTTATTTTTTTTTTAAACCCACATCTTCTTCCTCTGGTCTCCAATTGATAGGCATTAGGGCTGTTTTCAAGATTTAGTTATCACAAACTGAGTTGGTGGTAGCATTGGGGCACGTATGAATCTGTGGTACAAATCTTTTAATTCATTTGTGTATATACCTGGGGGGATAGTAGGGTCAAATAGGACCTCTAACCCTATTTATTTGAGGAATCTCATAATTGTCCTCCACAATGGTTGCAATAGTCTACATTCCCACCCACAGTGGAGAAGGGTTCCTTTTCCTCACAGCCCTGCCAACATTTGTTGTTGGTTGATTCTAGATAGCAGCCATTCTCTGTGGAGTGAATGGAATCTCAGGGTTGTTTCAATCTGCATCTCTGAAATGACCAGCGATGTTGAACATCCCTTTATGTGTGTCTTAGCTGCTTTTATTTCTTCCTCTGAAAAGTGTCTATTCATTTCAGATACCCATTTTTGAATTAAGTCTTTAAATTTGGGGGTGGGTGATTTTTAAAAAACTTTTTATATACTCTAGGTAGTAGTAAATTGTCTGAGAAACATCTAGTAAAAATTCTTTCTCACATTGTAGGTTGTCTTTTCCCTCTTCTGATGGTTTCTCTTGCTGTGCAGAAGCTTTTTAATATGATGATATCATAGTTGTTGATTTCTTCTGCAAGTTCTCATGGTGTAGAAGTTTTGTTCATAAAATCTTTCCCTAGGCCAGTGTCTCTAAGAGTTCTGCCTAACTTGTTCTGCAGAAGGTTTAGCGCTTCTATTTTAATATTAAGTCTCTGATCCACTTTGATTTTAGTTCAGTGTATGGTAAAAGAGATAGATCTAGCTTTAGTCTTTGGCAGGTTGAAACTCATTTTTTTCCAACACTATTTGGTAAAGAGGCGATCTTTTCTCCAGAGATTGTTTGGCTCCTTTGTCGAAGATGTGTTGGCTTAGTATATCTGGAGTTGTTTATTGATCTTCTATCTGTTCCACTGATCCTTGGTTCTGTTACTTTGCCAGTACCAAAGCCACCGTGGCTTTGTAGTACAGTTTCAATTTGGAGATTGTGATATCCCTGAAACATCCTTTTTGCCTAGAATTTAGCTAAAGTGGTACCATGCTTACCCTGGAAGCACAAGGGCTCGAGTTTGATCCCTGGTACCGACAAAAACAAACAAACAAAAAAACAACAATGAAAAAGTAACACTTAGAAATCACTATGATGATGGGAAGTTCTGGGAACCTTCTTGGAAACTGGTTCCAGATCTACAAGCAGTGGGTGCTGCTTTCCTGGAACTTGAGATATTGAAGCAGCGCTCTGGGGAGCTTTGCTGTAATGGGGCAAGAGCGGGAGGGTTCAGACTCTCCATTTTCATATGTGCTGGGCTCAGTAAGTTGGGCTGGCGCACAGGGAGGCCTGGGAAGAAAAGCCCCACACACCATTCCACTGGGTTCAGGCTAGGAGCTTTCCTGCAACAGGGCCAAGAACAGAAGGGTGTGGAGTTCTCCAAAATTGACACGCAAGGAACCCTGGGAAGAAGAGCCTCAGACGCCATTAAGCAGTGCTCTGGCCCAGAGCTGTTGCGTGACCAGCACAGGCAGAAAAACTCACGGAAACCCCATCTACTTCTCTGCCCAGAGTGGACTGATTGATGCATGGGGAAGACCTCCAAAGACGCCACCTACTTGCCTGTGGACCCTGAGTCAGTGTGGCAGCAGTGCTGGAACCTAGTCAAAGGCCTTCGGTGCATTCCTCTGCTCAGTCCACCACATTGTCTTATCAATTCTTTATCAACCTTGTTTGATCAGTTACCCTCTTTCAGGGGTAGCTTGGTTTTCTCGTTTTC
Organism: Thryonomys swinderianus; assembly: GCA_004025085.1. NCBI lineage: Eukaryota > Metazoa > Chordata > Mammalia > Rodentia > Thryonomyidae > Thryonomys > Thryonomys swinderianus. Next base: position 38,458 of record PVIC010005834.1, read on the forward strand.
CTACTACCTTACTTATTTAGTTAATGATTTTTTTCATGTCCCTCTTATGAGAAGAAGTTAAGAAAAAAATGTGAAGGATGTTATGAAAAGCTATGCTTACTTTCCTGTCCCTTTACTACCACTAAATTTTTCTTTTCTGTTAGGGAAAAATCTCCTGAAATATCATTTACTCACACTGAATCTTCTACTGCCTTTTATTTGCCACTGAAACCTGTTCTCCTGTCTCTCCAGCCCAATGACATCATCCTGGCTAGAGTTTGTGTATCACAGCATGTAGACAAATCTCCAGTTTCTGATGTCTATAATATGTGATGACCTTTTGCTCTGAGTACTTTTTCATAGTCCAGGTTTATCGCATTCCATGTTGTCTCTTGGTTTCCATGTATCATTTAAAGTCTGCCAGTGCGATACACTTACATGATTTTAGAAACCAAAAGATATGTTTCTCCCTCTGGCAGTGGCAGAGGCACAGACATGAGTTGTGGCAAATATGACTATTGGCAGCGTAGGCTTGACTCCGTGTCCCTCTACCAGTCAGTAGCTTTAGTACTGTGGAACAGCTGTGACTAAAACCAATGTTCTGTGTAGTTTTCTAAACTCTCTGTGTCAGAAGTGGCTTCCTGGGATTTTTGGATGCAAACTGCAATTGGATGACTTAAAAAGTTACTGGTGCTCCCTACCCACTTCCTTTTATCTAGGGCCTCTGGCAAATTACTAAGTCCCTCATTTTATCTGAAATATTTCTTACCGATGGAAAACTATACAGAGACTGTTGTTTCTACTGTAAACTATGATTATACACTATTTTCCTTCCAGCAAAGTTTCTAGGAAATGTATCATCAATGACAGGAATTTTATATTGCATTTTCTTCTTTATAATTCTGATACAACTAATCTAAGAAAACATGAGATATAGACTATGTACTGATAATACAAACTGAATTTGTATCATCATTGCCTCACTTCTCTGGCAATTTGGAGACAGAGAAAAGGATTTGATGACAGTAGTTAGAACTTTTACAACCCTGAACTAGGAAACAGCACTGATCCTCTTGATCAGTAGAAGAAATCCTCCTCTTCAGTGTGGATAGTTTCAGTGTGTGGTTGGTTAAGTTCCAGACAGAACTGTCCTTAGGGAAGGACATGGTAGAGGAACTCATGGTTTTTGGGAAGGTGGAAAACAAGAAGCAGCCTAGTAAGAGACAGAGTCTTCAAAAATACTACCCATTGACTTTCTCCACCAAAGAGACCCACTTAGCAACTCATTCTCCATTGAAGTCCTCAATGGGTTAATCTATCAATGAAGTGAGTATGATAAATAGATAAGTCTGCTATGGCCATTTCTCATTGAAACCATAGAAATATAAAAGTAAAAGTGATGCTTCTGAAACTTTGAGGAAAACTATGAAATTCCGGTGATTTTGAAATCATGAACCTGTGTGAGGAAGCTATACTTTAAAGGACTTATTTTCTATTCTATATATAAGGTATAACTGCACTTAAAACTTTGAAAAAGTATTCTGAGTACTTAATTAAATGACTCTAAAATTAATATGTATAAAATATGTAAATAATGGGACTTAGAAGATATTGAAATCATATAAAGGGAAATTGATGATTCAGTGTATGTAAAAACAAAAATGAAATCACAGTCTTCAAAACAGTGTGCTATAAGCTCCAAAAATTTTTTATTTAATAAGAATGGAAAAAAGAAAATGTTAGTGATGAACATTATTATAATTTATTTATTTTAAACAAAACTATAAATTATTAATGCCATTTACAATTAAATTAATTGTGAAAGATATTATTGCTGATATAAAATAAACATGTAGCCCTGAGTACATTTTTCACTCTCAGGTCTCTTAATATATGATTAAGAGATCTTAAAAATGAATAAGAAACGGCCAGGAGTGGTGGCTCATGCCTGTAATCCCAGCACTTGGGAGGCAGAGACAGGAGGATTGCTGAGCTTGAGGCTTGCCTGGGCTACATAGTGAGCTCAGAGCTAGCCTGAACTACAAAACAAGACCCTGTCTCAAAAAAAAAAAAAATGAATAAGAAACAGGAATGCCCAGGCATGAGTGTTTTACAGCAGCCTACATAGAAATGATGCAGGTGAATATATGAATAAAAGGAATAATTGTGGAACTATGAGGAAGTCATTTTTCACTCAGTAGTACTGAGGGGCTTATAAATTGCATTGAACTTTCCATAGCAATGTTTTCTAATATGTTTGTAAAATCTAAACATACACTTTCCCTCTGAACTCAAAAGGACTAATTGCTTTTAAAGATTATGATCTTTTACTGAAATAGAATAGCAACTTTTTGAAATAATTATGTAGAACTACATTTGCAATTTATAGTTCAGATTTTTATTTGGACATTTTGTGTAGCAAATGATGGACAGAGTGTAGTCCCATGTTTTGTGTGTATGTGAAAAAAAAAATAAGCACAGAGACATCAGAAACATCCGAAACTCATTTACTTCTGGGTATTGTGATCATAATTAATTTATCTTTTTTAATCTATGTTTTCCTTTTTACTTTCTATTTGTTTTGTATGGTGGACCTACTACACATAGATTTAAAAAAACTAATTTCTGTAGAAAATAACATTTATTTATTTCAATTTGCAAAGAGTATTGATTCTATATCTCCTTGTTATACATTTCTTGATTAAATAATTATGTATTCATTATAATTTTTAGCAACCAAGTAAATTGAACATTTTGGTTTCTGGTATAAATGTATCTCCTTTACAATGGTTTTGTTTAGATTACTTATTCTTTCCTGAATGTGACGTATTTTGTCTTAGCAGAAATGTAGCACTGAAAAGCAGCTTGAATATATTTTGTGGAAAACTTCAGGGAAAAATTTGGTAATTAACACAGCATATGGCTCTATAACACCAGTGCCTCCCAGGGTTCATTACATACCATGCTAAATTACAGAATGAGATAATGACTGTCAAAAGAACTGGGAACTCCATGAGGGCAGAAATATTTCTCATTAATCTCTGAGTTTTATGACCTAGAACCTAACCTAAAACGTAGTTAGCAATTATTATTCTTGACTAAGTCAACTACTTCATACTGTTAGGAAGTGAATATCATCATAGTTCATCTGCTAAAAATGTAGAAACTATAGACTGGGAAACCACTCAATTACTCTAGTGTAGTAATTTCAGAAAAGTCATAATTGGTATATTTAATATGAAATTACTAAACATATTACATTTTCTTTCTTAAAAGGGCTAAATTTTCAATGACAAGAAAAGCTTCTAAAAGCAGTAACAAAAGCTCTTATGATCAACATAAATTCCATCATAAAGAGTGTAATAAATCTTCTGGTTAGAAGTACCATACAGATCTTGTCCAGATTAACTCTGTCAACATTGTTGATTGCAACTTAACTAAAATTTTCCCCCAAATTTTTGTGTGTCGAAGGGCAGGAATCTGAGAAGGTGATTGGGTATTGGGAGGTTAATTATTGATGACTTCATAGCTGAATGTGCTGTGAGGGGAGCAGGCCTGGCTGGGGGAGGTGGGTTTTGGGGACATGACTTGGAAAAGTGCATTCTTGTCCTTGGTTTATTCCTTCCCACTCTCTGCTTCTGAGCTGTTGTGACTTCAGTAAATGTCTCCATCTATGGCATTTGTGACTTACATCCAGCTGATAATGGAAAACTTGAGCCAACAAAATTTCTCCTTTGAGTTATGGGTCTCAGGTATTTGGTTCCAGCCAAGGGAAGTCTGACTAACATGATACATTTCTAGTAGTTTTTTCAGCTAATCTACATTATACAGTATCCAAATAATTCATTGGAAGAATCTATGCTTTAAGAATGTCAATAATTGCTGGGCATGGTGGCTCACACCTGTCATCCCAGCACTCGGGAGGCAGAGACAGGAGAATTGCTGAGTTCGAGGCTTGCCTAGGCCACATAGTGAGCTGAGGGCCAGCCTGAACTACAAAGCGAGACCCTGTCTCAAAAAAAAAAAAAAAGAATGTCAATAATTTACTTTTCAAATCTTTATTATGGAGTATTATTATGAGACTTAAGGCAACTAACTGACTTATACTTACATATGTAGATGTTAAACATTTTTTATATTGTAATGGAGTAATTTTCTTTCTACTAACACTATAAAAGAAGTGCCCTAAGCATGAAAGTTTGTGTGTAATCCTTGCTACTGTTTTTACTTTAAGCTCTCACAATTCATTTATCCATCACCTTCATCACATATTTATCCCATTTAAAACTCATTATTAACACTGAAGTTGTTAAATACATACATACATACATACATATATATATATATATATATATATATATATGTTGTACAATGCTGGTGCCTTTTTCTCCAATCCCTATAGTCTTGGATGCTTTTTTCTCTTTATCTAAAAACTCCTTCATTTGTGTGTGTGTGTGTGTGTGTGTATATATATCTGTATATATATATATATATATATATATATATATATATATGGTATATATGGTATATATATGATATATATATATCATATATATATGGTGTATATATATATATATATATATATATATGCACTTTTCTGTGGAGTCAGGTTGAGCCTAGAATCTCATCAATGATTACAGTTATGTTTAGCATCTTCTCCTAATTACAGCAATACAGTATTTGAATATTAAAATGTACTCATTTTATTCATTAAAAACAAATCTAAATTACATGTTCAATAGGCATTTTTCCAGGAGAAAAAGATTTAGGTCAGTCTTTCTAGCAGTACTATATATTTAGTTAATTATGATTTAACAATAAAAATATGTGTGTAAAAATCCCCTTGTCCTGGTTAATGTACTTTAGACCTCATGGTGCCTAGGGTTTTTGTACAACTTTAGACTTAAATTATCTTGTTTTTGTACATTAGGACTCTTTTGTACAAATATATAATTACTCCAAAGTCAGTAGGCATTATGTATTTGGCTAAGAGATAAAGTTTGTTTAAAATCATGCTATTTTTTCTTTAAGTAACTGCTCATTTTTACCCTCAATAAAAGCATAAAAATCTCTTCTTGCTGTTTGTTTCCCTCAATCCTTCGGTCAGACAACGCATATTTACTTCTTGTAACTTTGACCTGAAGTAACCACATTCGTCACCATGTTCTGATACCTTAAAATTCTCCTTCACGTGAGTTCAGTTGCTTTAGACATCTGACAATTGTATAGGTAGTCACACAGATGCTAGCAGGAAGTGGAAATTTTGTAATTAATAGTTTAAAGAAGTTTTACTCTTCAGAGAGAGAGAGAATAAAAGAGAGAGAGACTTTTGATAATTGTTTTGAAAACTTGGGAAATAAAATACTCAAGGGCAACCAGTAAGAACAAATAACAATAACAAATTATGTAGCCACTAAAGTCTTTTTAAATCTGTGATTTGGAACAAAATCAAACTATTTTAACGGTAAGATTTTCTCGTGTGAAGTCTTGATTCTCTATGTTGACAATGAACTCTCACTGAGTGAAATGTTATTGAAGTAAATTAAAGCAGTGACAGGCTTGTTCCAACCTAGTACAGCACTGTGGTTCAGCAGAGGCAGTTTAACCTTCAATGCTAGCTTCTAATGATACCATGCAGATTGCATAACCTTCTCCAGTTTTCCACAGATTTCTGTAAAAATCAATAGTAAGCAGTTCATATATTTTATGGGAATGTCTCTATGGTCTACAGTGAGTGGTTTATTTTACACCATAGCATAAAAGATCTTTTGCAATGATAATCTGTACAGTTAGGGAAGTGTTAACTATTTTATTTTTTAATTTTTAAAGATTTTATTGTATATTATATATACACATCACAATTACACTGTATAATGAGAATTTGTACCAGTATATGACACAACTTAATTGTCATTTCCCCCTCCCCTCCCCACCCCATCTCCCTCCACCCCTATATACACAAGCTTTGTTTCCTTTTTATTTTAACCATCAGTTTTTTTCTTTCCTCATTATTTACCCTTAAACTCCATTAGACTTTTAATATTTATTATTTCATGATATCAATCATGTGTTCTAGAACACATTTATAACTTCAGTTTCTCATATCAGAGAAAATACACGGGACACAGAAATGTTAACCATTTTAATACAAGAACGGGCTGGGGATTTAGCTCAAGTGGTACCACACCGACCTTGAAAGCACAAGGCCCCCAGTTTGAGCCCCAGTACCACAAAAACAAACAAAAATAAAACAAACAAAAACTCCAAACTTATCTAATATAATAATTAAATATTTCCATTTTGATAATAAATTATATTTCCTAAAAATCAATATAGCATTTTTGTTTCATTGCATTAAAAATACTTGTCCTATGTCATACAGGGATCAGAGCACAGTAATCTTATGAAGTGACTCCCAATCTAAGCCCAAGAATCTATCAAGGTATTTGCCCACCTTGCCTGCTTGAAGACTGCTCTTACTCTAAGCTGCTGTAGTTTTCAATCAGTTTTTGAAATTAGTTCAATTTAAGTTTATTGCTTAAGATACTTTCTGGAATAGATTTCAATCAAACTATAGCTGTGGAGGCATTTTCATTTTCAATCAGATTATGTCACTAACAAGATAAATAATGACAGAATGAACATACAGAGTATTTAGTATAACTCATTTGTCCTGAACAAGATTTATTAGATAATTTATATCTACTGAAGAATTTATATCTACCAATTGCTTATGTAAATGTATGAGTTTTGATTTATATATCTTTTACTTGCATTATATGAAAATAACTTCTATGCATATATTGTATGTGTGTGAGTGTGTATGTGTATGTACTCAAATTTGGAACACAGGGTATCACACACTCTGGTCATATGTGCTGAAAGTCAAATTCTCTAACCTAAACTACCTTTTCAGCCCTGCTACACATAATTCTATTTGCTACACATAATTCTATTTGCAATCATGTATTAATAAAATTTTCACTTCACTTTGTTCATAACCTTTGATATCCTCAAAGTAATATCACTCCTTTTTCATATAGATAAAATATAGGAAACTATTTTAGAAGCAATTATTTGCTTAACTGTTTCACATTCAGCAATAACTTCATTGAAATAATCAGATTGCAAAGAAAATGCTAGTGCTATTACATCCATATGAATCTAAAGTATAATTTAAATTTTGAAAAATTAAGAGTTGTTCTTTATGAATTACTGATGACATCAGAGAACACACACTTTTCCAGAAGTATCAAAGCTGCTTAAGGATCAAAGTAGCTAGCAGTTTGGTGGGTAGAGAGCAGCATTCAACAAAACTGGAAAACAGTAATACAAATAGAAAACCAAAAAGCCATAAAGTGAAAAGATCTCACATAGCTCAAGGTTTGTTTTCCATCTCATTTTAGACTTCAAGAGGTCTCAGTATTGTATGAATTTCTTTCAAGCATAGCCTCCTTTGAGTAAAGCTGATTTTTTTTGAGTAGTTGTCAAATGTGACATTTTCTGCCATTTTGCAAAAGTAGAAATTGCTCACTAGGGAGGGAAATCTTTGGTAAGTTAAATCGCAGAAATTGGTGCTTTGAGAATTAGCCCTTCACTGCATATCTTGTGACAGTAGCTTTGAGAATGTCTGAGAACTTTCATTCTCAAGCAATAAAAGTACAAAAAGTATCTGAATATCATTTCTTGTATCCTAAGTGACACATATGTTTCTCACTTCTTTCTAAGAAGTCAGGGATCTAAACTGCACAGAAACTCTGTCTCCCATGTGCTAAACATGCTAACCTCAGTATCTTGGATTACTACTCTTGCAGTCTTGTAATCTTCTTCTCATTCTTTTCAAAAACACACTTTTTCATTTGTGTGTGATTTTTGTTCTTCACACATTCATTAAAATATGGATTTTTATCTATGATCTAGAATTTCCAACAGTATCAATCTCCAGTTACTACCCACATTTGGGCAAAATTTGTTTATAATATCATTACAAAGATATAATATTAATTAAAACAATATTTAAGAATGAAGGCATTCATGGTACTCATATCATAGAAGGCAACAGTAAATTAAAAAACACTAACCAAAGAGGTAAGTGCTATGCATAATGTAGCATTCTTCAATGATTAAAGACAATGTATCAAAGCAATTTAAAGAAAACTAATTAGCTAGAAAATTCATATGCTTTATGGTTTCACACCAGTGAAGAATGCATGTGAAAGGTTGATAAGGAGTCATCTTGAAGCAAAGTGAATGGAACTAGATACCTAGTGACTTGAAATAGAAAGATCTGTCTTCTCTAACTTGGGCGATGTAAGGAGTTAGAGATGAGGAAGTGAATAAGGGGAAAGAGGGGAGGAGGAAGTGGATGCAACAGGAATGGAAATGATCAAAGTATACCACATCCATGTACAAACCTGTACACATTCATGAAACTCGTGAATCTGTGTAACTAATATTTCTAAAAGAGTAAAAAAGAAATGTGATTGAAAACTGTAATATTATTTCTCAGTTAAGGGTGGGAGTATAAGTGGCTTTCATTTCTGTTTATATTTAGGTATATTTAAACTATTCCCAGGACCCATTATCTCAGAAATCAGAAATTAAAAATAGTGAAAAAGAATAAGAAATAAAAAAGAAATTAAAAATAAGAAATTAAATAATATAGTATGGTTTTATCTTCCTTACATTTTTCTCACTCAAACCTTTAATTTGCATCTAATCTTTGAACTCCAGACTTATGTATCCAACCACCTATTTGATATCTCAACTACGATATTATTTCAGTCTGTTGCTTTGTTTCCTAATAATCCAATCATTGCTCTTGTGTTAACACATCAAAGAGCACAGGCCTTCTTATTCTAGCAATGAGCCTCATACTCTTCTTCAGTGCTCTGTCCTTGACTATTTCCTCTGCACAGAATGTTCTTTGCCAACTGAGATGGTCAGTATTGTGCATGGGCTTAGTGAGACCAAGTCCAAAATTAGCTAATCAAACACTAATTTTAGTGTTGCTGTAAATGTGTTTTATAGATACAATTAAAACTCATAATCATCTGGCTTTAATAAAGGAGATTAGACCTAGCAAACTGGATGGCCCTGATTCAATTATGTGAAATGCCTCAAGACCAGAGATAAGACTTCCCAGAAGAAGAAAAAAATATGCTTGTGGTTAGCATCTTTGGGACATGCCTAAGAGTTAGAGATTGGCTGTGCTCATGCCTTAACTTCATTCATTTTAGATTTCCCTAGCCAGTCGCCACGAACATGTAAACCAACATCTTATAATAAACAGATTGAAAAAAAAAACTCCAAGTTGGGATTTAATTTAAAGGCAGAATTTATAAATATCTCAAAAAATAAGTTAATGATTATTTTGCAAGTGTAAAAAGTTCCTATGATTTTACAGCTTTAGATTTTAAATGAAAATCAAAAGTGATGTTGATTTTCTCATTCCAGCCAGTAATATTTTTTGCTTTGTTCATGAAAATAAGCAATCCAAATTATAGATTGTTTTGTAGGTAATTAGAATTGAATTGGACTTTGAAACAACTACTGAATAATGCAAATATACATGGAAAATACTCTGAAACTGTTCAGACCAATTCATGATGCCCAGCTCTAATGATCAATATTTCCAAAGTTTATTAAAGTAAAATAAGTTCCATATAGCAACACAACAAAAGAATATAATGGCAAGAATGGATATCCCTTGATCCAAAGTAATAGAATTGGACTGTTTTTATTCTGTAGAAAAATATATATCAAAACAAATTCATAGAAATGCTGTAAAATCACCCAAAATTCATTGTGTGCTTTCAGTTTATTATGTTCTTAATAGTTTAAATTAATATATTAAAATGAAAACATTTTACTCCTCTTTTAAAAATTGGAACCATCTCCTGACTACAATATCCCTTGCATTCAATAAATGCTTACTAGGAGAAGAGAAAATAGAATCTAAGTAGTCAGAACTTAAGACATCTTTTTGTTTATATTTCTAACTGAATGATATTATTTGTTCAAAAAGGAAAATGAAATGATAACAATAACTGAAGGGCCTTCTCCAAGTCCTGCCGTTTCTGCTAACAAAAGCAATTAATAAAAGAAGTAAAATAAGTTACCTGAGGGCCAGAGATTTAGCTCAGTGGTTCCTGCGCCTGCCTCCTAAGTGCAAGGTCCTGAGTTCAATCCTGGTAGCCACATACAATGCTGGGTGTTGTGACTCAAGCCCACCAGCATTCATTACCACATACCACAGTGCCGGGCGTGGTAGCTTATGCCTGTAATCCTAGCACTTGGGAGGCAGAGACAGGAGGATTGCTGAGTTCGGGGCTTGCCTGGGCTACATAGTGAGCTCAGGGCCAGCCTGAACTACAAAGTGAGACCCTGTCTCAAAAACAAACAAACAAACAAAAAAATAAGTTACCTGAGACAGTACCAAAGATAAAGCAAAATTTCCTCCATAGCTTTGGAACATAAACCTGATGAGAATATTTGAGCAGACATTAAAATTTTTCAAATTTTCTTCTTTCTGCTGTTGTCTAATACTTTTTGTGCCAGTAACAGGTATGAATATTAAAATAGGATCCACACATTCCTACTTTAATGGTGACAACATTTTATAGCCTGTGAATTTTGAACATAAAACATTTATCTTTGTTTCAAATACTATGTATATATTTTTAATTGTGCAATTTTTTTTCTTTCCATACTGGGGATTGAACTCAGGGCCTTTTGCTTCCAAGGTAGGCACAGTAGCACTTGAGCTAAATTTCCAGCCATTGATTTTTCCATATACCCTTTTACCTAGATGGAAATTGAACCTAAGGCCTTGCACATGCTAATCACATTCTAAACACATGCTATCCCTAAACAAGACCTTGAGCCCCACTTTGTCAAGTTGAAAGACATTTTGGATTTGCCTTGAAGACGTATGCATAAGTGACATAAATAGGCCACAGATTTGTAAATACTATATCTTTTCTCTGGTATGAGAAACTGAAGATGTAAATGAGTTCTGGAATGTGTGATAGATATTATGAAATAGAAAATATTCCAAGGGAAAAGGAGAGTAGGAGTAAGTAATAAGGGAAAAGAAAAAAAATGTGATGGTAAAAAAATAAAAATAAAAAAATAAAGGAAAGAAAGCTTATGTATATAGGAGTGGTTGGGCAGGTAAATAGGAAAAAAATGAGAAGTCATGTCATATATTGGTACACATTCTCAATGTTGAGTGTGATCATGATGTGTACATAAAATGTACCAATAAAGAGTCAAATCCCAAAAAGGAGATTTTAAAATGTCTAAATTATAGGATATCTCAAACCATAAATATCAATATGCATTAAAATATACTTTGAAATTTTATTTTAAAACACATCATTACTCTTTCAGCACGTGTTCTGGCAAAAGAGCAGCATGTTCCTTAGCAGCTCTTGGAGCTATCAGGCCCTCAGAGACAAGGCTATATGGATAATGATGACATAAAAATCAGCGGTATCATTGAAAATTTAGTGCACTCCAATTTATTACCACGGATTCTAAAGGAGAAATTTAACTCCTTTTTCTGAGTTATGAGTAACGAGCTAAAAATATACCTGTTAGATAAAGAACAAATGTTGTTTAAAGCTGACTGTAAAGTCTTTTCATGATACTGTCTCCTGCAGTTTAAAAGCTATGAGCTGCTGCTTCCCGGAGATATGAAAAGGTGTTACTCAGCGTACAATGGGAACTCCGCTCATATTTAGACTCTAAGAAGAAAATTTATTTTTATATTCAAAGGAATTTGAAAATGACATTCCCACCCCTGGCTGGCTCTGGGGATAATACACGTCCCAGGTTCTCAGGTGAGATAAACAGAGATTTGAAGCATCAAGAGTCACTTAGATTAAAAAAAAAATTACGAACAGGAAGTATCCCCTGAGAAATCAAGTGATAAATACATAAAAGACAGAAAGATTTCAAACCCAAATAAATTAGAGATAGAATCAAAAGAACCTCAAGTTGAAATGAAATGTTACAGCCTCTCTTTTCAGGGCCTGCCATTAGGAGGGCAGAGTCAGCAGCCATGTACTATGGGTCGAATTCAGACTCTGACATTTGTTGCCTTTAGCAGCCCCTATTTCCAGAAAGAATAAGAAAGAAAACTCAGAAGGTCTGACTGAAGAGACCATAAGGAATGAGTTATTTTCAGACATATATAAAAAGTTAACTAACCAAGATGAAAAACACCCTGGGAGAAGATAGCACAAGAACTCCTTTAGTGTTGCCCTGATTTTACCACCTGAATCAGAAGATAGTAGAGGCCCGACCTCAGAGAGCAGAGAAGGGAGGCAGAGTGTGTGGAATCTACCCACAGGGAGTTGAGGATATACAAGGCCAGTCTACCTCCTTCCAGAAAGACATGGCAATGCAAAATCCTACCTGTAGCTCTTACCTCCGTACCTCCTGTGAGTGGCTCTGGCTGAAAATCACAAGGCAGAAGATCCTGCATGATGCAGGACTGTGGAGTTTTTCAGAGAGAAAAAAGATGGATCTCGCAACACAGCTCCATTAGAATGTGGGTAGAAAACAGAGAAGACATGTAAGTCTTGTTCTATTTAAAGGACACAGATTTTCCTTCATACAAAATGATGAAATTGAAATTTAAACTGCTCACTAAGTCAAAATTTTTCTTGCCTTCATGTTGTCTTTTCTAGGAAAAGATTATTATAGGATTATTATTATATTACTGCTTAGACCTCAGTTTCTCTCCTCAGTATTTAATACAGTGTTTTCTGTTGTAGACTTCTGCAGTGATTCCTTCTCTTAGCTTGTTTTCTAGTCAATGGAATTCATTCCAAATTCACAAAATCAAGTTGCCTTTAAACTATCTTTGATTTCTAGAATTGTGTCTCTAACAGTTTTTAGAAAAGATTTGTATTTGCAGTAGACTTCAAGTGAGTTTTCCAGAAGAGGGAGAAATGGAGTTCTGTGTTAATTCTGAGAAGCCAAACGGGGGAGGGGGAATCTAGAGTAAGCAAGGAATAAGGAAACAATGATGAATGAAGCTCAAAAAGCCAGGCTTATCTCATATTTTGTCCCAGTCTGGTTTTAGGAGCACAGTAAAAGTTCATTGAATATGAGAAAACACAGTCCCATTTTGCCTAAGAATAGCTGTAGGAACTCATGGTCCTTGATGAGTCTTTTCCTGGTCTTAGGATGTTAGTGTATTTATCTGCTGTCACAGAAGCCGCTCACAGCCATCTGCTGGAGTTCTGCTTCGAGTAAGGTCCAATTCCGGTAATGAAATGAATTCACTTAGGATAAAAATTGGAGTTGATCACTTTAAACAACCCTCTTAAAGGTATTAGAAACTATCAAAAAGGAAATGCTGACTTAGCTTTGTATCATTTTCATCTTTCCTCCTCCGGAGCAGGTGATACTTAGTGATCACATTTTTCTCCTCTTTGTCCTCATTGAGAACATCTGTACTAGAAAGAGATCTCACAATACCATGGTTCTCTGCTGTCTCATTTTAGGGTATTATGAGTGTGTAAAGAGACACGGGGATTCCAAATTCATGAGATGCAGCTTGTTTGTGATGTACTACAGTAGCATATATTTGGATTTCTTGTTTGCTTTTGTTTGTGTTGCTTAATCTTCAAGAGCCATGTCAGCGATAGAAATAAAAGATAGTAAGTATGATGGGAAATAATTCCCTGTTTTCAGTAGGAAAAAATGGCACCATTCTCTATATTGGCTAAGTGTTCTGCATTTACTTTGAGATTATATTAATTTGTCAATAGTTTAAAATATTATTTTCTTCTCTGGCTTCTAACCCAGACACTTAAGTAACACAAAAAATGTTGCTCGTCCTTTACTTTGAAAAAGAAACAGGCTAACTTTAAAAGCATTACTCTTTCATATCAAACAGCTGAGAACAATCTCAAATTCAAACTCAGCCTGAGCAACTTAGCAATGTAGAAAGAACTTGCCTCAATTTTTTTTTTTTTTTGAGACAGGGTCTTGCTTTGTAGTTCAGGCTGGCCCTGAGCTTACTATATAGCTCAGGCAAGCCTTGAACTTAGCAATCCTCCTGCCTCTGCCTCCCAAGTACTGGGATGACAGGCTTGAGCCACCAAGCCCAGCATTTGTGGTAAGTGGTACTGATTGCCAGTGGGTGTGAATCACCATGCCTGGTATTGTATGTGGTTACCAGGGATGGAACCAGGGACCTTGCACTTGCTAGGCAGGTGCTGGAACCACTGAGCTAAATCTCGGGGCCATCCCTCAAATTTTTTAAATAAAAAGGAAAATAAAATCTGGGGGTAGTGTTCAGGAAAAAGGCCCTGGACTCAATCCCCAAGACTGGTAACAAAAAGAAAACAATTCTATTAGCAATGAATATTAGAACTGAAAATTATTAAAGATAAATTTTATATATATTTATAACAAAGTTATAGTGGCATCCTAAAAGAAATGTTTGATTGTAATTTTAAGAGAGCTTTCTTCCTTCTTTTGTGCTAGATGAAGTAATTTGCCATGGTGAATCAACTATGTGTTCATATTTTGAATGGTGCTGCTTCTTATATAGAAATGACCTTAAATATATTTATTTTCTATATTAAAATACAAACGTCCATCGGTTTGTTTTTAAGAGCTCTAGTCAGTTTTATGACAGTTTTATAAGGTGATATATGCAAACTTCCATGTAATAGAAAAGGTTTTTCCAAAGAAACATAATAGCCTGCATATTTGTTCTCACTCTCTGCACATACGAGCTCTTATTTGTTTCACTGGTGTTGGTTTTTCTCACAGAAAGAATAAAAAAAGTTGGAAATTTTAAATAGTATTTGGAAGGCAGTATTTAAGATCTGCTAAAAAAATCAAAACCAAATATAAAACAGCTTCTACATAGGCAGAGTTCAGTCATTTCTGAGTCACTGTTCATTTTGACCACTGTTTGCTCTCAGCCTTTTCTTCTCTTTGTCTTTTGATGGATTTTCCTCAATGTTATCAATTTGAACGTCTGGAATTCAGGTTAGACTTCTCTTGAGATCTAGGCTGTTATCTCTAAAGGAGGAAATAAAGGGAAATGCTACCTACAGGCCTCAAATACGAATTGGATTTCCTTTATCAGTAAACAGTTAAGACAAACAAAACTATGTAGAAATATCAAATAATAATTGTTCATCAAAAGCTTGCACATGTGGATAGATACATTATGATGACACCAATGATAAAGGATTCAAGAGAGAGAAGGAATTAATAAATTGCCCATGTAGGAATAAGACAATAAAACAAGTGTATTTCACATAAAATATTACTTTAAAAAGTTGAATTGAGTCCTACAATCCTTAACTTCACAAAAAGTACATATCCAGGTGATATATAAATAAATTATAAAGTAAAAAAATAGATGTAATATCTGAAGTAGAGGACATTTGGAAAAAGAAAAAAAATATAGAGAGAAATGGATCATATAAAAATGTAGACAAAATTAATTATGTCACAAGTTTCAAAAAAATCTTTAATGAGAGCCAGAGGTTTAGCTCAGTGGTTCCAGTGCCTGTCTAGCAAGCTCAAGGTCCCTGGTTCGATGGAGGTAGCCACAAAACACAATGCCGGTATGGTGTGGCACACCTACACACCAGCGATCAGTACCACATACCGCAATGCTGGACATGGTGGCTCACACCTGTGATTCCAGCATTTGGGAGGCAGAGGCAGGAGGATTGCTGAGGTCAAGGCTTGTCTGGGCTACATAGTTAGTTCAGGGCCAGCCGAACTGCAAAGCGAGTCTCTGTCTCAGAAAAAAAGAAAAAAAAATCTTTAATGAAATCGTTGCAAATCTGTGCAAAGATACTGTTCTTGTCTCATAATTATTCAGAGAAGTATAAAATCTTTTAATTACTGTAAGCTGATCATTAAACAACAATAAAAATGCTGCAAAAATAGAATATATTAATATAAAGCTAAACTGTAATAGTACCTTACTAGAAGTCAGTGAAAAGAACATGTGGGAAAGAACCATAACACAAAGTATTATTGATTATGACTCAACAGGGTTTTGAGGCCAAGGCTTCAAGTCCTCAAAGGCTAACTCAAAGCAAGGTAAAGCCTGGCGCTTCTGCCTTCACTTTATATGTCTCCTTCATTACCTTAAAATGTTGGGTCAGATCTGTTGTCAGCTGTATATATACACATGTTAAAATACAAGGTTGCCTCTAAATTTAACCCTATTTCATCCCTATTCAAGGCTGAGGATACCAAGAGTAACTAAGGTAATTTGAACGAATTGCAGTCATCCAATTTCCAGGTTTTACAAGTCCACTCAGTCTCCCTGGAGTGATGCCTAGATGCCTCCAGGCACTGTCTTAACTTGTATTCCAGGGTTCTAGCAAAAGCAGGGCCTTGCAGACCACTCCATGATGAGGTCACTTCCAACCCTTCCCCATGGGAGCAATGACCCCAGGGCAAGAGCCTAGACCAGCCCCTCAGCAGGAGCTTTCTCTCTTCTCATCATGAGAACTGAATTGTGCCTCAAGCAGAAGGAGATCCTAAATGCCAATCAACCCGACCATGATGTGTCTAGGAAACCTGAGGAACCTGCCTTTGTTCACCTCTTCTGTAAAACCTCCAGGCTTTGGCTAATTTCACGCAAATAAATCAAGACCAGTCTTCTGTGCTTCCCAGCATGGCTGGACTGTTTAAAGCTCCTTTCCTGCCTTTCTCCTTTGGTCTGCTTCTGGACTGGTGTTTTCAGAACTGACCCTGCTCTGTGGGGGACACTCTGAAGGAAGGGTATTTCCCCCAAACCAATAACATGGCCATAAAACATCAGAAACAAAGCAGAACACATCTTTTCCCTTCCACTCTTTGTCAAATTAAACGGTAATCTATCTGCTTGCACTAGGGGATTCTTTGTGGTTAGTTGAACCTGTTCCCCTGCCCCTGTTTTTTTCTCTTTTCAGATTTAAGAGAAATGGATGGAGTATACTAATGTTTTATGAACCTAAAACTGAAATTTGTGG
Organism: Thryonomys swinderianus; assembly: GCA_004025085.1. NCBI lineage: Eukaryota > Metazoa > Chordata > Mammalia > Rodentia > Thryonomyidae > Thryonomys > Thryonomys swinderianus. The sequence continues at coordinate 55,452 of PVIC010005834.1, forward strand.
ATGTTCTTAAAATAAGTAGTACAGAAATTTAAGTATGAAAGTAGGCATTTCTGTAATCAGAAAAAAATAAACTATAGTAAGTACTAAATATGTTTACTACAAGCATAAAAAAATCCAGTAAGACAACATGGCAATTTTTAATATGACTCTGAAATACCTAGACTCATTACCTTCTATACATAAAATTTTGGTTCAAATTCCTTATCATTTCATGATAGCAAATTTATTTTTTAAATTTTTAGTTCACACATATTTACAGTACATAGTGGACAATGACTACAAAAAGATAATATAGTCAAATCAATCTCTCAGGCATTTTAGATAAAAGTAGTTTTTAATAACAGAAAAGTTGCTTTCAGCTGAAACATACTATTTGACAATATCTAAATTTTTAAGGGCTATAATCAAGTCTGGAGCTCCTCACAAGGTCTTGGAATGGGAGGTTGCAAATTAGGAGGCTTGATGATTAAGGATAATTAAATCCACAATTCATTTGCTCCCGGAGCTTGTTAGGTATCTAACTAAATTGTCTCTTAATTTTAACTTTGAGAGAGAGTAAAATGTAGGCACCTCAGGTTCCCAGAACAGTTCAAAGAAACCATTAAGGTTTTTCCAGAAGGAAAATAACTCAGTATTCTTTATTACTTGCCTCCTATATGAATAAAAGAAAAAAAATAAGATGTAACAGAAAAATGTATGATAGACAAAAACATAATGAAAATGGGAAGAGTTAAAATAATCTGAGTTGCAATTGTGTTTGTGTGCGTGTTTATGCACAGCTGCTTCAAAGCTGATGAAATATTCAATAGGTGCAGGTTAATTTGAATTAAAT
>PVIC010005835.1:0-56277 GCA_004025085.1 Thryonomys swinderianus
CCTGAGTTTGATCCCCGGTTCCCACATATAATGCTGGGTGTGGTGGCTCACGCCTGTAATCCCAGCACTCGGGAGGCAGAGACAGGAGGATTGCTGAGCTCGCGGCGGCTTGCCTGGGCACCATAGTGAGCTCAGGGCCAGCCTGAACTACAAAGCAAGACCCTGTCTCCAAAAAGCAAAAAAAAAAAAAAAAAAAAAATTTTGAGACAAAAAAATTGTCTTGCTACAATGATAAGTTTTCTCCTGCTTCTGCCTCCTAGGGTGCTGCCAGCTGACTGTATTCTTAATTGACTGCCTTTTGCTCACCCTTGGCAGAAAGTGCACATACCTGTTCCTACCCCACGCTGCTCTCAGGAAAGCTTCTTGGTTTTTTTTTTTGAGACAGGGTCTCACTATGTAGCCTAGGCTGGCCTCAAACACACAGTGATCCTCCTGCCTCAGGCTCCCAAATACTGTGATTACAGGTGTGTGCAACCACACCCAGTGGGAAAATTTCTTGGGAAGCTGGATGCTAATGCTTCAGATATGAATGGCACATAAACCCTGTGCGTGCGTGTGTGCATGTATTACATGGGGAGGCTGTGGCACCTGTGGAGCCTCTTTGCCACATGTCTTTGTCTCAGTCCCTGCTGCAGGCAGTTCCTCCTCACTTGGGAGGGGTTGGACCCTACTGGGCACATGTGAGGGTATGTAATACCACCAGAGCCCTGCAGGCTGGGTGTAGGGACTTAGGACAGGCCCCTTCCAGTCTGCGAGACTCCCACAGCTCACCCTCCCCACCTGTGAAGACTGTGTTCTGCAGGTACAGAAGGCACCCCACATGCTCCCGACATTACCCAGAGCACCCTGCAGGGCAACTCACCCAGGCTCTTCAGGAAGCCACAGAGCCGTCTGGACGCATCAGTGACACTGAGGTTCAATTTAGCAGAGAAATAAGGCAAAGACTGAGGACACACAGACACGACTAGCACTTTGTGCTGTGAGGTATCGCATTTCTGAAAGAAATGGAGAATGATGTCATGTATATGCAATTACATGAGGAGAGACTTTGATGTAGGTTCAGAACAGAATCCAATAGATGTTCTGTGTGGAAACTAATAGACAAATACTAACAGATGTAAGAAAAATACGATTAAAAAGTTAGGCTAGCCGGGTGTGGTGGCTCATGCCTGTCATCCCAGGACTCAGGAGGCAGAAGCAGGAGGATTGCTGAGCTCCAGGCTTGCCTGGGCTGCATAGTGAGCGCAAGACCAACCTGAACGACAAAGCCAGACCCTGTCTCAAAAAAGAAAAAAAAAGGGCCGGGCATGGTGGCTCACGCCTGTAATCCCAGCACTCGGGAGGCAGAGGCAGGAGGACTGCTGAATTCGAGGCTTGCCTGGGCTACACAGTGAGCTCAGAGCCAGCCTGAACTACAAAGTGAGGCCCTGTCTCAAAAAAAAACTTAAATAAATTTTTTAAAAAAGTTAGGCTAGATATGGGTTGTGCACCTGTAATCCTGGCAGCCTGGGAAGCTGAGGCATGAGGATCACTACAGTTTAAGGCCAGCCTGGGTTGGGTTACATAGCAAGTTCAAGGCCAGGCAACTGCACCACAAGGCTCTATAAGTGAGTAAATAAAAGTTTCAGGCTCAGCCTGGATGACTTCGTGTGACCCTGTCTTAAAAAACAAAAGGGGCAGGGATATAGCGCAATGTGAAGCCCTAGGTTTGATCCTTAGCCCTGGAAATGAGTAAGCAAATAAGTAAAGAGGGCTCAAGGTGGGATCACACAGTCAGAGAGAGCCCCTGAAGTTTTTTGGGGGTGGCTATTGGCATCGATCCCAAGACCTTTGCAAAGAGCTATATTTTATCCTTTTTTTTTTTTTGAGACCGGGTCTCACTTTGTAGTTCACACTGGCCCTGAGCTCACTATGTAGCCCAGGCAAGCCACCGCAAACTCAGCAATCCTCCTGTCTCTGCTTCCCGAGTGCTGGGATTACAAGTGTGAGCCACCACACCCAGCACTGTGGTATGTGGTATTGACTGCCAGTGGGCGTGAGTCACCACGCCCAGCATTGTATGTGGTTACCGGGATTGAACTCAGGACCTTGCACTTGCAAGGCAGGCGCTGGAACCACTGTGCTAAATCTCTGGTCCAAGCTATATTGTTATCCTTTTTAAACTTTTCTTTATGAGACAAGGTGTCACTACACAGTCTAGGCTAGCCTCGACCTTGCTTTGATCCTCCCGTCTCTGGGTCCCAAGTGCTGGGATTCTGGCCTTTACCACCATGCTAGTGTGTGTTTATCCTTTTAAAATTTGTTATTTTCATACTGAGTCTCACTGACTTGGTAAGTGGCCCAGGGGAGTTTCAACTCATGATTTTTTTGCCTCAGCCTCGCAGGGTGCTAGGATTTCAAGCATTTACTGCTGCACAGGCTCGAACTGAATCTGATATCAAATATAGGCAGGCAGCTGGATATTGATATCCACCCTGTGCACACTGTTAATTAAGGCCTTTCACAAGATGGCTGACATCATGGGATGAGGCCCTGTAGTGTGCCAGAGAAGCTCCAGGGCCGTGACAGGCTCCACACCTCAACATGGCCACTGTCATTCGTCCTTGAGGAAGCCAGTGAACAGCGAGTGGGCATGTGCAAATGTGACTGACAGTGGGCTTCCCAGGTAGAAGCCATACATCAGCAAGGGCACCTCAAGATACCACTAACATTGATGACAGAAACGACATTTCTGCGGGAACCATCAGAAATAGTAAACAACTCATCTAAGATGGCAGAGGGCATGTGCCAAACACTGAGAAAGGGCTGTGTGGCAGTTTGGGGGATGACACCCCTGTGAGAGAGTACCCTAAACTCAGGAGGGTACTCTAACCGAGGCTGTATGTTGTTATCCATCTTCTCCTTTCCTTCAGGCTCCTGAAAGCCAGTGACACCAAGAGTTCTGTAAGGAAGGCAACAGGGACACAACAGAGGAAGAAGCCTGAGGATCACACTTCTCTGAGGAGCCTCAGCCTGGCTCCATTTTCTAATGGGCCTGGCTCATCCCTGAAAACACGGCCCGGAGTCCATGTGCTCCAGTCTGCGACCTGACCTCAGGCTGATGCTTCCCTGCAAGCCAAGGAGACTGCTATGTGGGTCAGCTGCTACCATGGCCTGAGAGCCAATGAAGGAGTGAGGCTGACACAGCAGGGGAATGCAATAACGCAGGAGGGGCAGAAATGCGCACATGATGGTGCAGCAGAGGCTGCTATATACAAGCAGATGACTCCAGACGACCCCCACCCCCAGGATTTCCTGGCCCAGCGTTGGTGAGTGTCCCCCAGATCATACCTTATTAAGGTTCAGAACCTGGAAGAAGTCCTTGGCATTCTGCTGAGAAAGCTGGGCTCCTTCCTCTGCAGTCACACAGCTGTCACATGCCAGGCAGTCACTCAGAAATATCTTGGCATCAGCTAATTTATGGAATTCTCCCTTCTATGAAAGAAACCAACACCTGGTATTAACATGCCCTTTAGGGAGGTTACCAATAAAACAGCTCATAGTAAACAGAGATGATGCTGGGGCAGGCCTGGTACTCAAGGAAGAGCCTGTTCTGAGGAGCTCCTGAGGCAGCAAAGGACACAGCACCCTGTCCAGAGGACAAGAGGAACAGTGGCAGCACTGCCATATGTGGGAAAATGATATTTCTGCAGGCAGACAGCCACCTCCTCAGGACACTGTCTTCCCCAGTCTGGAGGCCTCGCTTCTGGTTTCCTGTTAGCTTCCTCAGAATCAGCACAGCTTCGGCTCACCCAGGCCCACAGTGCGCCGAACACTCTCCCTCAAGGCTCAGAGCACCGTGCACAGTACCCTGTGGTTCAGGTTCTCTAATAGCAGTGAACAGGTCCTTGAGGCACCCAGGTCTGACCTGCAGATGCCTACAGCAGCCCCACCAAAGGGGTGGGGAAACTTCTCACCTGGATGCTGACACCACAGAACCTGGCGTCCCCTCCTTCACCACTGCCCTTGTACTAACCTCTGGAGCTCTGCAGTCCCCAGAGATCTGCGACAATATGAACTGTCCCCATGCACAAATCCACAACACCCCAGCAATGGCTCCCTTGGAGCTCAGGTCCAGCCATGCTGGCCCCGGTGTCCTGCGTCCCAAGACCTGTCATCAGGGTCCTGCTTGTTCCTCTGCCACCTCTACCTCTTTTATATCCTGGGCTTTGCAACTATCTTCTCTTGTCTCTCTATCCCACAGCAGCCTTCCCATCCTGCCGGTGTCCTCTCCCCCAGGCCTATAGCTGGCACTCTAGGCTGCTAAGTGGCTGTGTAAACTCCTCCCACACCTGCTGCTCTTGTCACCAGCCCCAAATATCCAAATACACCCCTGAGCCTTTCCCGTGCCTGAGCACCTCCATGCCACCCCCCATTGATCTGGGCAAGGGAAACTACTGCCTCTCCTCAGACCACACATTGACCAAGTCTGGGCTACTGAAGCTTCATTCCAAGTCCATCTAGACTTCACTCCTCCATTCAGGGCCTCTCTACCAACCCTTCCCAACCCCTCCCAGCCACATCTACTACGGAGTGAAGGAAACTGTGCTGGTTATGCACAGGCCTTATCAGCCTTGCCAGGGCCCTGAGGGGTAGCTATCCACTTCCCCAAACCAATGATAAGGGTCAGAGATGCAGGGGTGGATTTGTCAAGGCAATGCCATGCAGACAGGCATGGGAGGCCTCTAGGACTGGATGCTATAGAGCCCTCACCCCGTCTCCAGTTCCACATATCCCCTGCTGCCTGGTGGCCAGCTCTGGGACCATCTCCTACCTTGCTGGCCCTAAACCTGTCTCCACAGTGCTGGCACACAGGGTAATCAGAGAGATACCTGTCAGATTAAATGGTACCTTAGAACTACTAAACTTAACTGGATGTGGTGATCCCAGCATACAGGAGGCTGAGGCAGGGGCACACGGACAGATCAAGATCAGCCTGAGTTACATAGTAAGCTCAAGGTCAAACTGAAAGAGGGAGATCCTGTCTCAAAAATATATAAATAAAGGGCCGGAGGGTTAGCTCAGTGGTTCCGGTGCCTGCCTCACAAGCACAAGGTCCTGAGTTCGTTCCCTGTAACCACATACAATGCTGGGCGTGGAGACTCACGCCCACCAGCAATTAATACCGCATACCACAGTGCCGGGCGTGGTGGCTTACGCCTGCAATCCCAGCACTTGGGAGGCAGAGGCAGGAGGATTGCTGAGTTCAAGGCTTGCCTGGATTACATAGTGAGCTCAGAGCCAGCCTGAACTACAAAGCCAGACCCTGTCTCAAAAAGGAAAAAAATAAATAAATAAATAAATAAATAAATAAATATATATATATATATATATATATATATATATAAATTGCCCATATATACACAAATACAATAAGCTCAACATATTTGAGGTTTGAATATTATACCACCATTTTTTGCTGCTAACGTCAAGTTTTAGTGTAGTTGAGAGGACAGGGTAGTGGTACTGGTGGATAGTCCTGCACATGGCTTTTTTTTTTTTTTTTTTTTGAGACAGGGTCTTGCTTTGTAGTTCAGGCTAGCCCTGAGCTCACTATGTAGCCCAACCAAGCCTGGAACTCAGCAATCCTCCTGTCTCTGCCTCCCGAGTGCTTGGATTACAAGTGAGAGCCACCACGCCCGGCACTGTGGTATGTGGTATTGATGGCTGGTGGGCGTGAGCCACCACGCCCAGCATTGTATGTGGTTACCGGGATCAAACTCAGGGCCTTCCACTTGTGAGGTAGGCGCTGGAACCACTGAGCTAAATCGCCAGCCCTTCAGTCTTCTTTTTTGAGAGAGGGTCTAGCCATGTAGTTCAGGGTAGCTCTGAATGCACTAGATAGCCCAGGCTGGCCTCAAACCTAGTGATCCTCCTGCCTCAGCCTCCCTAAGAGGTGGGATTACAGGTGTATGCCACCTCAGTCTTCCTTCCAGCAATTCTGAGCATGGTGACATGGGCCTCCAAACAGGAGAGAAATAGCAGAAGCTTCTCAAGTTGACATATAACTGAAAAATCTACTTGCCTCACCATTCTCCTGGGGCAGACTCGGCACATCAACCGACACACTCTCTGTGTCATCGGTTTTTGACTTTTTACATTCCTTAAAGAGACAATAAAACATTGTTAAAGAACAACTTTTAACTTAATTCTCCCTGTTTAAAAAAAACACATACTGTATATGTATTCACATAAAGAAATTTTTTCTACAGAAATAAAAGCAGCTACACACACAGGCTCACCCCTCCATCTGTGCTGTTTACAGAAAGGGGAGAACTAGAAGTGGTGTGGTCTTTAACCACTGAGCAACTTCCTCTCACACTGGAACATTTAGGAGATAACGTGATTACAAACCATGAACTAGAATTATATGCAATTCTCTGACATAGTGTTGTTTTTTAAAAGTGCAAGTTATAGCTGGGTGCGGCGATGAGCGCCTGTGATCCCAGCATTCTGGGAGGCTGAGACTGGCAGAGCGCAAATTTGAGCCCACTTGGAAGCTCAGGGAGACCCTGTCATAAAGTAAAAAAGGGCTGGGGATGTAGTTCAGTGCGGAGACCCCGGGATCAATCCCCTGTACCCCTCCCTTTCGCCACGATCCACCTTCTGTCACTGCGCGGAAGAGCCCCCGGCTTTTCGCTCCATTTCAGAACAGTCCTCCGTCACTTCGGCCGTGTAAGGCTCTGAGAGAGTCACCCACGAACCTCTGCCCCCGCGGGGACCGGACGCGCGCAGCAGGGCGCGGGCACAGGTGCGGGACTACACCCAACGCAGCCTGAGGTGGCGGACGCAGCGCCCACCCCCGCGCTTGTGGTGCCGGCCACGCCGCCCTGGCCCGTCCTCGCTGTCCAGTCCTCCCCGCCGTACGACCTCGGCTCCAGCCCCCGCCCCGGCCCGCTCCGCTCCAGTCCGCCGCGGCCCACCTTCCGCGTGCAGTGCTCACACTTCATCTGGAGCAAGGCGGGTGGGAGGCCAGAACACCTCAACAGAAGAGAGAACCGAGCGACTCACACACTGCTGCCAGCCACTCGCCGCCCGCGGCCCTTTGTTATCTTCGCTCTGGCGCGGCCCCACCCCAACGGCCGATGTTAGCCAATTAGAGTGCTTAGGCAGGGTGAGCAACACCTTTAGGCCAATAAGAAGCCTACTGAGGCCTCTGGGGCCACACCCCCACGGTTCGGTTTAGGCCAATGAGAGTCCCACGAGAGGGCGGGGCAGCCCCTGAGCCTCTCAGAACGCGGGGCGAATCGTAGGGGCCGTGTCGTACGTCGCAGAAGTCTGGGCCCTTGGCCTCTGTTTCTCAAAGATCTAAACGAGTACTAGGTATAGGAGAGGGAGGGATGGAGGAGTGGAACGTCCGGAGGAGGTCGATTCCGGGCAATTCCTGGGCTCTGAGGCCGGGTTCAGAGCAGCTCTGTCAGCTCGAAGTTTGACGCTTCCTCTGCTGCTCTGCGGGGGGCAAAGTGGCGCCGCCCTCTGTGGACGCCATGACCAACCCGCGGCCTGTCACGTAGGCCGGGCGAAACTACAGTGCGCATGCGCGCGCGTGCTCAGCTGCTACGTGAACGCTGCTGTGGTCGCTGCGAACTCAGGTTCTGGCATTAGGAAGAGGAATTATTCCTTCAAAAAATTGATTCCAGCTAAGCAGGACCTATTTATGTGAAGGGCTGTACTGGAAACGTATGGCTGAGAGGTTGAAATGGACCTTTAAAAATTAGAATTTTAGGTGGGCTGGAAATTTAGTTCAGTGGTTCCGGTGCATGCAGCACAAGATCCTGAGTTCGATCCCTGGTAACCACATACGATGCTGGGCGTGGTGACTCGCCCACCAGCAATGATACCACATACTACAGTGCTGGGCGTGGTGGCTCACTCCTGTAATCCCGGCACTCGGGAGGCAGAGGCTGGAGGATTGCCGAGTTCAGGGCCAGCATGAGCTAGAAAGCGAGACCCTGTCTCAAAAAAAAAAAAAAAAAAAAAAAATTAGTATTTTAGGGCCGGAGATTTAGCTCAGTGGTTCCAGCGCCTGCCTCACAAGCGCAAGGTCCTGAGTTCGATCCCCAGTAACCACATACAATGCTGGGCGTGGTGACTCGCCCACAAGCAATGATACCACATACCCCAATGCCGGGCGTGGTGGCTCACGCCTGTAATCCCAGCACTCGGGAGGCAGAGACAGGAAGATTGCTGCGTTCGAGGCTTGCCTGGGCTACACAGTGAGCTCAGGGCCAGCCTGAACTACAAAGCAAGACCCTGCCTCAAAAAAAAAAATTTAGAATTTTAGAGACAGAGAATCGCTATGTAATTCATATTTGCCTTGAACTCAGTGTGTACCCCAGGCTGTCCTCGAGGTCGTGGCGATCATTCAGCCTCCCCCTCCGCAGCCTCAGTGCTGGGATCATAGGCCTGGACCACCAGGTTCGGTGTGGAATTTTAAACCCACGCGGCTTGTCTCCTAGCCTCCTGCTGAGAGCCAGGGCAGTGACAGTAGAACCTGCCCTTATTGGTTTCCGACCAATAAGTGGGGCAGGCTGGTCCTATGGATGGATGGCTGTGGGTTGGTTTCGCCACCACCCCACCCCACCCCGGTGGTGGAAGAACCCACTGCACACCAGGGGATGACTGAATGCCCGTTCGTCCTAGCCAATGTGTGAATAAACTATATTTCTTATTTGTAGGGCTTTCCTCACACTTGATGGCAGGCTGGCAAATGAATTTAGATTATCCTCCGGATTGACAACTCAGAATTTGGCCACTAGAGGCCACTAGCGCCCTCAGACGGAGTCATTTGGATGTGATGTTCCCAGGGGCATTGACCTATCGGACCCTAGAGGAAGAGAATGACAGTTTTTTGTCCTTCAAGGCTATGTAGCTGGGCAGGGTGCCACACACCTAATTCCAGCAGTCTGTAAGGTGTGGAATAGAGATGGGAAAGCTGCCCCAGAGTGGGGTCAGGGGCTCTGAAAAGATGGATGCCTGTGGAACTTGTCTTTCCATGTATACTTGCTATGTGGCTGCTTCTCCACTGGATCTCCATGTAATCAATCTTATCTGAGCGACCATATTTGTTTTAATCTTATTGGTTGATCATAGTTGAAAAGAAGACCAACAGACCTGCACCAGTGTCCAACAGTAGGCTATTTTTTCTTGTACAGTCATAATTACCTGGGGGTCTTCCATGGACATGACAGCCTGGCCAGGAGAAGGCAGAGTGCCCTGGGGCCCTAATGTCTTGCTGGATCAGGTGGTAAGATGGATTTCAGAGGGCAGTTTCACTTCCAGTGATCCATCGCAGTCCCTCCTAAGATGGCCTGGTTTTCTTCAGGGGCAGCAGGTGAATTAAGTCAATAAGCTCTTCTTGGAGTGCTGGGATTCAGACTGAGTCTATTCCTTTCAAGATTGCAACCAAGGCAGCCACTTTCTCTTGGTCTCTTTTGTTTTCTCCCCTTGAAAATATTGAGAAGGCAATTCTCACTAAAGTATCAAAGTAAGCTTTCTGGAGCCATCTTTTGTACCTTTTTCTTAATATCTGATGTTGATTGGGTAATAAACTTTTTTTGAAGAATAATCTGTCCCTGAGCCAGGTGTGGTGCTGCACACCTATAATCCCAGTGCTCAGAAGGCCAAAGCAGAAGTATCTCCCCAAGTTGAGGTCAGCCTGGGCTACATAGTGAGATTAAGGCCAGGGTGAAGCACATAATTTATACATAGTTCACACATTTTTTATATCTAAAAAATTAAATTTAAAAAACCAATAATCTGCCCTTTTACCAACCCAGGAGTCAAGGATGTATGTTTCATCTGTGCCTCTTGTCAACAATCTAAGAAGGCTATTCTCCTCTTTCTCCTGATGAATAATTAACTGTTTAAAATAATTGAAGGGCTTAGTTCTCATCCTTCTTAGACCTTCAAGAATACACATCTGAAAATGTCTATTTCAATCTCCCACCTGGTTGGTAGGCCAGCACAAATCTTGTGTAGGGACTGCTTAGCTCCAGTAAGAACTGGCTGCCTGTCTTTTGGCCTACAAATTAACAACATGATACTCATCTCCAAATGTAAAAGCAACTTGTAATGCTGCTCTTCTCTCGTTAGAAGTCAGTGCTTGATTTAAGAGTAACATTACATCTTTCCACCCTCGTTCATGGGTCTGAGTAAGTCCCCAAAAGAGGTCAATGTACTTTTCCCAGATCTTGTTTGTCCTGTTTGAGGTCTCAGAGAAAAGGACACCTGGGCACAGGTAGGGCCGAATTCTCTACCCACTTCCTGTAAGGGAGCTTGTCCTTGAGAAGCTTGAACAAAACCAGATAGAGAGACCCTTCACTTAAAGTTGGCATGAAGGCTCACCCTTAGAGTCCAGTGGGCAGGTGAGGGGAACTGCAGGCTCAGGAATAGTAGGAATAGTGGATGTATCCAATGTTCCTTAAGGACCAGAGGTGTTCGGTTTCCTGTGGCTTACATTTACAATTTCAATGGAAGTGAGGATTATCTCTTAATGGAAAGAAGGTCGGAACGAAAAGTAATTCTGATCATTTTTCCTCTTTTATAGAGCCATTCTAGTTGTGAAATAGTATCATAATCAACACTTCCTCTACATTCCATCTTACCTCTAGGGGATGGGCAATGACCAGAGATAGGTTGAGTTGGCCACCCCTACCTTCTCTCAAAACTCACACTCCCAACTTCAGCATGTAAAGCTACAACTGATTCTAGTTATAACAGTCATGTTTAAAGAAGGAAGCATTGCTAGCAAAATTAAACCAAGAATGGAGACCTGAACAACTGCCTTCCAGTTCTTTGAAAGAAAGTGAGGGGAAAAAAGTCAAAGGGCAAATTGGAATTGTTGGGGCACTTCTTAGCCTGCAAGAGGGGCAACAGAGAGAGACAAGTAATCACTTTGGAAACATCCTTCCCTGGTCCTGGGGCAAAGAAGTCTCCAAGACATTTGTGCTGTTTCCTTAATCACCTGGGCAGTCTTCCTTAGCAGCATGACAAGACTAGGTTTTACTTGAAAACCACTGTAAAATTTCTTTCTCTATATCTGTGACACACTTATAAACCCACAGGTTGAAACCTATACCCATCATTCAGTGACCACAATTTATACATCAGCAAAATTACCTCCTCCCTCCCCTACACACAGAAATAATGAGAACCAGCCCTAGGAGGGGAGAGACAACCAGAAGTTTGGGGACTTTCTCTTAATGTGTTTTAGTTCCTTAAAATATTGTGCTTTAGAAAAGAGCTTCTAGTCTCATCCAGAGGTCAATTCTTCCCACAGGGCCTCAGGTTCATTTTTCTGTACCTGGAGACTGTGCCCAAAGCACTAAGCAGGGACATCACCTTGATGTGTGTTCTCCTGGATGGCAAAATTCTGATGTCTCATCTCATCTGATCCAGAAATGGAGTAGGTGTTCCTCATCTATGATTTCCCTGTCTTTTGTGTCAGCAAACACTTTTTTTTTTTTTTTTTAAAGACAGTGTCCGTTTTTGTAGTTCAGGCTGGCCCTGAGCTCACTATGTAGCCCAGGTTGGCCTCAAACTCAGCAATCCTCCTGTCTCTGCCTCCCAAGTACTAGGATTACAGGCCTGAGCCACCAGGCCCAGCACTGTGGTATATGGCACTGGGGATCAAACTCGGAACCTTGTGCTTGCCAGGCAGATGTTGTAACCACTGAGCTAAATCCTCAGTCCACAAACACTTATTTTTTATGCTTAACTTAACAGTTCTTGTTTGGGCTGGAGATTTAGCTCATTGGTTCCTGTGCCTGCCTAGAAAGTACAAGGTCCCTGGTTCAATCCCTGGCAACCACATACAACAGTACTGGGCATGGTGACTCACATCTGTAATCCCAACACTTGGGAGACAGAGGCAGGAGGACTGCTGAGTTCGAGGCTACCCTGGGCTACATAGTGAGCTCAGGGCCAGCCTGAACTACAAAGAGAGACCCTGTCTCAAAGAAGAAAGTTCTTAGTTGTTGATAGGACAGAAAGAGTGAGATAATTCAGGGATACTCCCTCTACTCTTTAGCAGAAACTTACCTCCAAAAAGAATGTACAGAGGCTGGGGATGTAGCTCAGGGGCGGCACTGCCTGTCTGGCAAGGGCAAGGTCTTAAATTTGATACTTGGTACCATAAAAAACAAAAAACAAAACAAAAAAAAAGTACAAAGTGACAGGAAAAGACTGGAAATGAGGTCAGACAAAGGTTTCTTCTTATCATGTTGATGGTGAGTGATTGAGACAATTTTCTCTTGAGTTGTTACCCTCAGCATGGAAGGGGAAGAATGGAGAATCTCAAGAGCTAAGATCCCCTCTTCACCAGCAGATCAGCCAGGAAATGGGCAAAACAGCTTGACATTCTTTCTAGAGTGTGGAGTGGAGATCAGGCCAGACTATCTGGAAAACCTGTTCTCCAGGTCTTAACAGTTGCTGACCTAATTATTACCTTTTAAATGGGAGAGTCCCATGATTGATTGATTGACTGATTGATCTTTTGCAGTACCAGGGATCAGACTCAGGCCCTTGTGCTTCCAAGGTAGGCATGGTATCATTTGAGCCAAATCCCCAGTTCTTGTGATTTATTTTTTTATTTTTTTAAATGTTTTTTCATTTTTTATTGGTACATTTTATTTGTACATTATATATACACATCACAATTACACTCCACATTGAGAATTTGTACCAGTATAAGACACAACTTAGTTCTCATTTTTCCCCCTCCCCTACCCACCCTACCTCCCCCCTACCCCTATCTTGTGATTTAATAGGCATTTTCCTAAATATAAACTAGATTTCCTAAAAGACCCATTTTATAGCATTTCATAAATTCACATTTTAGTTAGTATCAAATAATTAGAGGATGCCATATCATTACTTTCCTCTAGAGCTGGTGTCTAAGAAAACAGTCAAAGCAAGTCAAACAGGTCAAGCAAGAAGGAGCAATAAATTCAGCAACTAATAAATCCAAATGTCACATATACAAAGAGTTTGTCTGCAAAAGTAAAACATTTCAACAAAGAAATATAATCTTCCCATGTTCTCAACTTAAATTTTTCATCTTTGGGCCGGAGGGTTAGCTCAGTGGTTCCGGCGCCTGCCTCGCAAGTACAAGGTCCTGAGTTCGATCCCCGGTTACCACATATAATGCTGGGCATGGAGACACGTCCACCAACAATCAACACTGCATACCATAATGCCGGACGTGGTGGCTCACGCCTGTAATCCCAGCACTCGGGAGGCAGAGACAGGAGGATTGCTGAGTTCGCGGCGGCTTGCCTGGGAACCATAGTGAGCTCAGGGCCAGCCTGAACTACAAAGCGAGACCCTGTCTCAAAAGCAAAAAAAATTTTTTTTCATCTTTTTTTTTTATTTTATTTTTTGAGACAGGGTCTCGCTTTGTAGTTCAAACTGGCCCTGAGCTCACTATGGTTCCCAGGCAAGCCTCGAACTCAGCAATCCTCCTGCCTCTGCCTCCCGAGTGTTGGGATTACAGGCGTGAGCCACCACGCCCGGCAACGTATATATACTTTTTTTTTTTTTTTTTTGAGACAGGGTCTTGCTTTGTAGTTCAGGCTGGCTCTGAGCTCACCATGTAGCCAAGGCAAGCTTTGAACTCAGCAATCCTCCTGTCTCTGCCCCCCGAGTGCTGGGATTACAGGTGTGAGCCATCACGCCCGGCACTGTGGTATGGGGTATTGATTGTTGGTAGGCGTGAGTCTCCATGCCCAACATTGTATGTGGTTACCGGGGATCGAACTCAGGACCTTGCGCTTGCGAGGCAGGCGCCAGAACCACTGAGCTAACCCTCCGGCCCACGTATATATACTTTTTATGGTACTGGGATTGAACCCAGCGAGGCAAGCATTCTGTTACCGAGCTATGTATCTCCAGCCGTTTACACTTTTTCTTTTTAGGATCTTGCTAAATTGCCCAAGCTGTCTGGAATTTGCCTCCCCTGCCTCGGCCTCCTGCCTAAGTGGGATTACAGGCGTGCACAACCACGTCCAGCATATGTATATTTTAAAAAGGATAACATTATGCAGTCTTGCTAATAATTAAATTATGAAATACACACTAATAGATTAAAAAACACACACACAAATAACGGGTCCAGCAATTATCACTGTCCAGACCAACTCGGCCTCTGAGGTCTTTACGGCGCATACTACAGAAGCAACATCCGGCATGGCGTGACCACGCTCTCCCCGGCAGCCCTTCCGGATTTATCCTAACCTTTCGGTTCACTTCACAGAGGTACCGCCCTGCAGCCCCGCGCGCAGCTTCCGTCGCGCCTCCAGTGGACCCGCGCCGCGACCCGCCCAGCCCGGGAGTCCACAGGACCCCATCCAACTCTAACGCCGCGCGTCCCCAACTCACTTCCGGGTGTGCGCACCACCCCCCCAATCCCAGAAGCCAGTGCGGTCCCGTCCCGAGCCCGGAAGTCCCTGAGGTTCCGCGGCCGAACCCGGAAGCCGCACGGCCACGCCCGCTCCGCCCCTCGTCCCTTGGGCGGCAACTCAGGTGCGGCTTTCCGGGGAACGCCCGGCCCCACGCCCGCTCTCTCCAGTCTGCAGAGGTGACGGTCTCCGCGGCCTGTGGTCCCGGGACGCTCGGCTGCAGAAGGCTAAGCAGACCCTACCCAGATCTGGGTGTGTGTGTACGGGTGCGTCTGTGCAGTGCTGTGTCCCGGCCGGGCCAGGGCGGTCGTGGAGCTATCAGGACGAATGGTGGGTGGGACACAGGCGTGGCTCTGGGACTCCTGAGATTTTGAATCGCCACTTAGTGTCGGGTGACCTAGGCGCCGTCCGTGCACAGTCTCCCAGAGTCAGCAGCGGGCACCGCAGTTCTCCGCCACTTGGCCGCCCACTTCTTGGGTTCCAACCTTCGTGGTGGGAGAGCGGAGCGCGAGTTGATCTGTGTCCTGACAGTGGGCTCAGCCATGATGGCGCTTTCAGTTCCTTTTTTTACCGGAGGCCACTGCAGGGGAAAAGGGGTTTCTATGGGGCCTGTTGCAGGGTGCTGATGGCTTCGGCCAGACTAGGTTTTCAGGTGGGACGAGCAGGCAGGGGAGGATTAGGCCAACAGGGTGGGAGGTGTGGTCCCACGGCGGCTTCAATAGTGAGCAGAGGAAGCTTCTCGGTAAGGAAGCTGACTTGTCCCGCCAGAGAGGAGTCAGGGCTCCTGGGCCTGCTCCCCGGGTCTGGGCCAGAGGACTCTAGCACTGTGACCCTCCATCCCTGTTCACGCCAGCCCAGGCACTTCGAGGATGTACATGCAGGTGGAGACCCGAACCAGCTCCTACCTCCACCTGAAGAGGGCCCCAGGCATCCGGTCGTGGTCCCTGCTGGTTGGTAAGACTTTCCAAACGTTCCCCCCAAAAGTAAAGTCTTAAAAGGATGAAAACCAAATGAACCATTTCCTATTTGTTCCACCTTAAAATACACTTCTTTTTCTATTGTTAGATTTTTCTCCCACCCTTGAGGGCTCACAGATAATGCCTGTTTCTTTAACACTGTTTTTCTTCCTCCTTTCCCCCCTGAGGTCACCACAGAATGTAAAACATGCTTTGATACTCGGGTCTGTGTGGTGGGTGATGGTTTGTTTCCACTTTCCTTTCTGTGTCAGTCCCATTCTTGAGTCTTCATCACTTCCTGTCCTCCATCTCCCTTTGCGGGTGGCAGGTGCTGGGAGGGTCCTATGGCCTTGGGGACAGCAGCATGCCTTGACTGGCCTGGATGCAGCGTGAGGTGCTGGCTCTGTCACGTCTCTGGGACGCAGTCCTGTGATACGTGGCCTCCTACAGATTCTGCTGTGTGAATTCCCTGTGTACAGTCTTCATTCCTTGCTGGGTGCTGTGGGGGCGATACCTGTCTCCGGCTTTGTGGATTTCTGGGGGAGCTCCAGTTGTGTAGGCTGCAGTTTATGCAAATGCCCTGGGTGTTTGCCCCACACTGCATGGAGGGTCTCTGCCTAATGCGGCCCAGAACACAGCTTTCCTGCAGTGGGGAGGAATGAGACTCCTAGGGCTCGGTATCAAGGTGCTTCCTGTCTCCCCACAGGAATCCTGTCGACGGGGCTAGCTGCTGCCTACTACAGTGGAGGTAAAGTATACTGTCTCTCCTCAATTTCCTCACCTGTCTGGAAGGACAGGTGGTCGTGGCATGTCCACCTTGCTGTGGTGTGCTACCCACCAGCCTGCACATCTAAGTCTCAAGCAGTTTCCCATGTCATGAAACAATTCTCTAGAAGAGGCTCTAGTGGTTGTCTAGGATCCTGCTGCAGGGAGGAGCCAGGCTCACAGCTTTCCACCTTGCAAGCTTGCCGTGATCAGCAGGCACCTGACCTACTGTCTCTCAGCAGGACTCCTAGGAGCAGTCCGTCTGGGCCCTGCTACTGCTCCTAACCCATGTCCAGCACCTGGTGAAAGGACATGCTGAGCTCTTGTAGCCATTGCTGCCTTTCCCTTCTCACTCATGGACTGGTATACTTTGTCTCCTGCAGATAGTCTGGGCTGGAAGCTGTTCTATGTCACAGGCTGCCTGTTTGTGGCTGTGCAGAATCTGGAGGACTGGGAGGTAACGTGGTGCAGGCTGAGCTTTGTCCCTGTCCCAGGGTCCTAGTTGAGAGGTGTCCACTTAGCTGAACTTGGCTGTTGGGCATTGCCTGTGGCCATCCCTGGGCCCAGGAGTCTCCCAGGTATTCCTGGTCACTATTTTCACCAAAGTTCTCTACTCCAAGTTGCTGAGGCACAGAGTGGGTGAGTATGCACCCTCCCATGCCTGGATTGCCCTGGAGCTCCTGGAAGCTCCCTGGCCTGTGCTCCTGACTTCCAGTCTCTGGCTTCTTGTGGCCTCACTGCCATGCCATCCTGACCTAATGCAGAAGAGGCCACTTGCCCACCACTTTCTCTTGCCCTGGTGGGAGTCCTGAGGTCAAATGGCAAACCCGGGGTTCTGATGGACAGCTCTGGGGGCTTTGGTGCCTTATAACTGGGAGGGTCCTTGGGCATCCCCTGTGGTGCAGGTTTCTGTGCTCAGTCTACGTCGGTTTCCAGGAAGCCATCTTCAACAAGAGCACTGGGAAGGTCATTCTGAAAACGTTCAGCCTCTACAGGAAGCTGCTGACCCTTCTTAGAGCAGGCCATGATGAAGGTGAGATGTGGAAGTTGGGACACTGCACCAGGGGTGGGGTGGGGGTAGCTTGGGTCCAAGGTCCCATGCTCAGTGGTGGGTCCCCCAGACTGTTCTGGCCTGCAGGGTGGGATGTAGGCCGGTTTCTTCTGAGGCTTAGCTTGTTGGGGAAGTGGATGGTTGGGAGAGGTGTGGGGGCAGGCAGGGGTATGGGTGGCAGGGGCACAGGTCCTGACCTGCACACCCCACAGTGGTGGTCCTGCTGAATGATATCCGGGATGTTAATGTGGAGGAGGAGAAGGTCCGGTACTTCGGGAAGGGCTATATGGTGGTACTGCGATTCGCGACAGGCTTCTCCCACCCCCTCACCCAGAGCGCAGTCATGGGGCATCGCAGGTAGGGATCTACTGGGGCAGGGTGGGGTATGACCTGACACTTGCTGTTGACTACCCCTCATGGGGGACCTGGGCAAACAGACCCATGGGAAGGAGGTATGAATGGGTCATCTGGGTGCTGAGGGGCCCTGCCCTGTGCCAGTGACCTGACCTGCCCTTCCTCTTGGTCCCAGTGACGTGGAGGGCATCGCCAAGCTCATCATCAGCTTCCTGGAGCTGCACCGCCTGGAGAGTCCCTCGGAGCGGTCTCAGAGCAGTGACAGCGAGGCCGACATTCCTGGCAGCCAAAGCTGACAGCCCTACATGCCTACATGGCCATGGGTGGACACCACCCATAAGGAGTTCTCGGCCCCAGATTCCAGCAGTTTAGCTGAACAGTTGGTGACAGCTCTGGGCAGGTCTTGGGTGCCTGCCTATAACTCCCAGGGCAATGAAGGTGGACTGCATGCTCACTGCAGCCTCCACTCTGCCCAGAGTTGTGCTGTGTTGCCTGAGGGTATTCTGGATGCAGAGGTACATGCCTCATCCAGGGGGCAGAGAAGACCAGCTCTCCCAAAACTGAACCGTGAATAAGATGAGGTGATGGACAGCCTGGCCTGCTCATCCCGCGGCTTTGGAAACAAGGATGCTGTCTTTGCCAGGCCTGGGCTTTTTTTGCATTCAGTTCCATTCATAACATGATGCTTGTGTTCCTGTGGGGAAGTCTAGGCTTTTCTGGATACTGATGCCAACATGTTATGCTTGGAAATCTCGGCCTCTCACCTTCCCTGCTTGGATAGCCTCAGTGCTCAGAGACATGTAATGCCTGGGCACCATGGGATGTAGTGGTGCAGCACTCAAGAGACTTGCACTCCCTGAGGATGCTGCTGATGCCAGTGAATCAAATATACCAGCTGCCTTCCCAGATGCTTATCTTTGCCCACCACACTGCAGCATGGCTGCTGGCCACAGAAAGGCAACTTCCCACTGCAGCCTGCACAGAAGAGAGGTCACCTCTTCTAGCATTTATGGCATCTGAAGACCGGAGCCCTTCTGCAGAGACCCAGCTCCAGGTGCAGCCATTCATCACAGGAGCCAGCCCAAGCCCAGGCCTGAGAGCTGTGGATTCCAGGTCCCTGGTCAGCACCCAGGAGCCTATGCACATGGGCACAGCCAGGGAGAACTGAGAAGCCACAATGTCCCCAGACAGGCCTGAGCTCTAGGGCCACCGCACCCTGGGCTGGACAGATTTAGGACGCATGATACTTTACATGTACAGCCTGACATGGGCTGTTAGATGACTGATTCTGGGATCTGTTTTTCCTAAAAAGAAAAAGGTGAAATGTGGCTTTTGGGTTCTGGCTTGTCAGCCCGTGGCTCATTTTCTTGATGATAATTTGGGGACAAAACCAAGGGTCTTACAAATGGTAGGAAAAGTGTATTTTACCATTGAGGCACATCCCCAGCCATTTTTTCAGTTTTATTTTGAGACTAGGTCTTGCCAAGTGCCACCCTGGCCTTGAACTTGTGATCTCCCTGCCTCAGCCTCCTGGCTAACTAGGATTACAGGCATGTGCCACCACATCCAGCATCTACTGGGTGCAGCTTGGCCCTGCCTGCAGAGCCCTCACGGCTGGGCTCCTTTTTGGGTTAGAGACCTGGCAGAAAACCTGACTCAAGGTTTTGTTGGTAGACTTGTAGCCTGGGCTGTTCTTGTTCAGGTGAATTAGTCAAGTCCTACATGCGCATGGTAAATGGTCCCAAGTATCTTTCCCTTCCACACCGCGGTGTCCCAGTGCAGCAAGAAGAATGCATCAGATGCAGCCAAGCTGCAGCTCACTTCAGCCTGTGCCCCTGGGCCAACAGCAGGCGCCCCAGCCATGGCAGGAGCCCCTCAGGGGGCCTGACCTGTGTCACTGCCAGCGCTTGTTGGTGGCGGCAGGGGCGCGGCTGCCTCCCCAAGGTCCTGTAGCAGGCCCCGCAGCTGCTGCATGCTGGGGTGCACGTTCTCCTCCAGCCACTCCTCCACGGCGTCAGGGTAGAAGACACGCTGCAGAGCCGCCTCCAGCTGCTGCACCAGCGTGCTCCACCTGCCCAGGAGGCTGAGGGCAAGAGGCTATGAACCGTTTTGCCTAGAGGGCTCTGCAGCACTCCTGTCCACAGGTCAGCACTTTCCCTGGCTCAGTTTACCCACTGGGCACATCTCCACATCTGACCAGGATGCAGTGGGCTGGCAGTTTGCCTGGCAGCATAGGAACTGTATATGGTAGGTAGCGTCTTGCTGTCATGAGGGGACTATTGGGCATAGCTCAGCCTTGGAGCAAGAGGGGAGTGGAAGGCAGCCCTGGACTGTAGCCCCAAGGACACAGGGCTCTTGGCTGGGTCCCTTGGGTATGGCAGGGCCGGGCAAGTGCTCAGTCTGCCCGAGCATGTGGGTGATGGGCTGCTCAGGAATGTCAGGGCAGAGTTAGAGGACATACACAGCCACAAGCCCAATGACTGTAGGCAGCGACTAGGAGGGAGATTGATGGCGGGCAGCAGTGGGTGGGACTGACTCACCTGAGTGCCTCAGGCTGGATGTGCTGGAGCATGACAGGGTGGATGAGCTTGCGCCTGCGGTGGTAAGGGCTGAACCAGCCAGTCACATACCTGGGCCGAGCAGATAGGAGCATGCTAGGCCAACAGCAGCTAACAGCTTGGGTGCTTTGCAGTGACAGTCCTGGAAAACTTCACAATCTGCTTTTTTTTTTGTACTAGAGACTGAACCGAGAGCCTTTGTACTAAGGTACATCCCCAGCTCTATTTTTATTTCGGGACAGGGTCTTGCTTAGCTGCTAGGACAGCTCAAGCTCAACCTCCTGCCTCAGCCTCCCTTGCTGGAGGTTGGAGTGCTGGGATTACCAGGTGTGTAGCACAGCACCTGACTTTTTTTTTTTTTTTTTTTTGTACTAGGACTTGAACTCGAGGCCTTGAGCTTGCTAGGCAGGTGCTGTGCCACTGAGGCATGTCCCTGACCCTCTTTTAAAAATTTTAAGACAGGGTTTCACCACTATGTAGTCCTGGGTGACATTGAACTCACTGTGTCATCTGAATGGCCTTGAACTCATGATTGTCCAGCTTTCGCTCCTGACTGCTGGGTTTACATGTATGGCAATGTCACACTTGGCTTGATACAAATTTTAAAAAGCTGTACTTTTCACTCAGGCAGGAGGACTACCCAGCTGGAGGCCAGCCTGGGCTTCACAGTGAGACATTGTTAAACACCAAAAGACAAAACACTACTGCTCCCTAGAAACCTTTGTGAGGAAGGAGATCGGTGGGGCACAGGGCACTCACCTGTTCCTCTCCAGCAGCGCATCCACGGAGCTGCTAAGGTGGAGGCTGACTTGTGTGACCAGGGCATGAATGTCGCTGCCAGGGAAAGAGCCGGCTCCCTCACTGCCGGAGAGCCGGGCTGAGAATGGTGCTCCCTGGGGAGGGGAGGGTCTCATGGGGTAAGGTGTGGTTACCTCACAGCATCTGCTACTCCTGGGCTTGAAACCCCGAGGAGGTTCTCCACTCTCTCTTGCACGTCCTCAGCAAATCCTCCTGAAACCGACCACAGACAGGTGTTGGAGGCAGGAGAGAGAAGGCCTTGTTTCTGCAGGCCATGCTGTGGGGCTTCTAGGTCCTTGGTCAGGCAGCAGGGGGACAGCCAGGCCCAGTTCCATACACATGACCCAGAAGGGCCACAGGGTGAGCCCTGCCACTGCTTGCAACTGTGAAGATCAGAAACCAAATGCAAATGGTGCTGCTGGCAGGGCCACCACCTAGACAAGCCCTGGGCTCCCTGTGCAGAGCCCAGGCTTGCATGGAGTGTGTGTCGGCCCCTCACTCAACAGTGGGATGCTCCAGAGCTCTGGACAAGCGAGGGCTGCAGGTGGGGGACAGGGTGGGGCATCCTCAGTCATGTAGTGGGCAGCAGCAACCACGGGCTCCTTTGAAAGCTGGGCACCGGGAGCCGACACAGCCCATCCGCAGCTCCTCACTCAGCATGCAGGGAGTAGGTGCTGTTGTCTTCTCTTTGGAGTGAGCGGCTGAGAAGAGCCCAGCCCACCCTCTGCATAGCCGCTCCAGCTCCCTGCACGGTGCCACCCATGACCCCGCAAATGCTTCACCAGGGACCAGCCTCTGACCCCTGCCACCTGCTCTGCCGAGCCCAGCACAGTGACAGGTCCCAGGTTCTGCACAAGCTGTATAACAGTTCAGGACATTTACACAACAAAGATCTTCCATAGTCAGTGAGTTGGACTTCTCACTCTCCAGCTGGCCTTGGCTGCTGGCAGGCAGGTGCCTGTGCTAGCTGGCAGGCAGGTACCCGTGCCAGCATCCTCACTGCAGCTGACTTTGCTGTGATGTGGAATGAGGCCCAAGCCCAAGGCAGACTATGGTGGGGGTGCGGACATACCACAGAGGAGCATTTGCAGGCAGGCAGCCAGGGATGGGATGCCCACAGGGAGCAGCTCACAGAGCACAGAGAAGTGGTCGTACCTGCATCAAGAGACCCAGCCAGATGTCATGTTCTAGGGTTCCAGTGACACAGGCTGTATATGCCTGTTGTATTTTTGTAAAGGAAGCTTTGGCACTGATACACATTAACTATGTCATCTGTTTCCTATGTGGCCTCAAACGATTTCCCTGCACTCCAGGGCCCCTCCCCCAGCATTTCCCTCTGCCTCCTGGGGCTGCACCCCTTACCCACGCTCTCCCCCAGGACCCAAGAGTAGGTGATAGGCCAGGCAGGGCACCCCCACCTGCCCAAAGCTCGGTTTCCTCAGTTTAGAGTGGGGTGGAGGTGCGTGTGGCCACAGGGTGGAGTGGGGGAAGGTGGAAGGGCAGGCATCATGATGCCGAATGGAGCTCTGCTCCATGGGGCCACGCTAGTGTAACCCCAGCTGTAGGGCAGATGCTCAGGGAGTCTCCATGGTGGCAGACGGAGAGCCATGTGGAAGCTTCTCAAAGGTGGCTGCTGAGAAGCACCAGTGCCACGAGCTGACCGCAGATGGCAACCATGGCCTGTGGCCACATCCTGCAGTCCCTAATGGCTCCCGGGACGCCTCCCCCACGTCCTGCCTCCATTGCTCCACTGAAAACTGGTCTCTGCCCAACATACAGCAGGTCAAGGCTGAGGCCAGATGGGCTAAAGACAAGAGTTTATATGCTACCCACCTTTCCAAGGCTGGGAGGACTGTGGAAGGCCTCTGTTCATCTGTGTGTTCTACTAAGCCAGTCTGGGTGTGGACTCCAGGGAGGGACCCTCAACAGAACTTGGGGCCTATTCAGGACAGGCTGTGGCAGGCTGGGAAGCTGCCTCCCATGCACTCACCTCTGCCAGCCAGTCAGGATGATGCCCTGCAGTGCGTCTGCCGGCTCACTGCCCGCCACTTGCAACCATTGTGCATGGTTCCTGAGGTGGTGCTGGAGAGGGGGCAGGGCCTGAGTGGCCCCTGTGGCCCCCTTGAAGGCGCTGGCTGCCCAGAGCCGTGGAAAGCCAGACTCCCGGTACTTCTCCATCAGGAGGACTGGGTGGAAAGCAGGCAGGTGAGTGGCTCTGTGGAGACAGCCTGCATGAGGGCTTGGCACATGTCCTGACCCTAGGCTGATGCATAGTGGGGGACAGTTCTCATGCAGCTCCTAGTCCACTGGCTAATTAGGAAGATGTCCTGGAGGACTAAGAAGAGTGGAAGCACCTGCTGGGGTGTCCTGCCCTGTCCCAAGGAGTCTGTGGGGGGGGGGCAAGGCAGGGCAGGGCAGCAGCTGTGCCTGCTGTTATCACACTGCCCAGGACCTAGTGAGGTACCAGCACCGCAGCCAGGGCCCAGGGTTGCAGATAGCCATCTAAGCATGGAGACCCTGACCGATGAGTCCTGGGCGGCCTTGTACTGACCCATGTTGTGGACATCCAGGTCGGCACTGTAGTCCCAGAGCACGGGCTCTACCAGCTGCGGCACCCCAGATGCTGTGGACAGGTAATGTGAATGTGGATGCATTGTCTAGACCATGGCCCAAGCCCCTGGGACAGTCCCCTAGCATAACAATGGAACGTAAACCCCCTTGCCAGGCCACATAGGTCTCAGGCACAGGGTGGGTACTGCACAGATGGCAGCTGGAGGATGCTGTGCAGAGCTGCCCACCTGGTAGGGCTCCCGGAGCCAGCACGTCTGCCTGTGCTCCACAGGGCCCTGGACACTGCCCAGCCAGTTAGGAGAACCAAGGCCACGGACAACCCAGGGGCAAGGCTGCAAGCACTGCTACCCCTGCAGTGCTTGCCTGCCCACAGCCCACATCCTGTAAGACCCATGGCTGCACAACATACTCCCAGCTTTCCCATGCACACAGGGAAAAAGCTCCATCCCAGAACCAGACCCTGAGGTCAGAGTCTCAGCTGTGCAGCAGAAGCCTCCGCCTGACCCCGAGTGACCCACCTGTGAGCTGGTCCTGGGGAATGTCCCGTAGCATGTCATCCCACACCAGGGGTGTCACGCTGGGGTGCAAACTCAGCACATGGCTGGCCACTGCCCGAATGTGAGACAGACACAGTGTGGCCTGGCTGTTCTGCTCCTGCTGCAGCCACTGTCTAGAGGCCTCGCCTTCACCCAGGTAGTAGACCTGCAGGGAAAGGTGGGTGGCTCACCTGGTGTCAGCACGTGTCTTGGGTCTCGGGATGGCTGAGTGTGGAGAGGGCCCAAGTGGGGCCTCAGGATGCCTGCCTCTTACTTGGAGGAGTGGAGGAGACATCCTAATACACATTACCAAATGGATGAAACATGCCCCACACACATTCACTGAGAAGTCAGAAACAGAAAGCCACATATTATGTGATTCTACTGCACTGAATGTCCAGACCAGACAGGTCCAGACAGAGGGAACTGGGAGGCTTTGGGCAGGGTCTTCTGGGGTGAAAGAAGGCCTGCAAGGGGCAGTGATAAAGGCACCCCAAACGTTCAGAGAGCTGCTGATATGTACAGCTTAAGTAGGTGCACAATTTCTTTTCAAAAGGGAACTTTGTGCTGAATGTGGCAAACGCAGGCCTGCCTCAGGCTCCAGGGGCCAGAGCCCCACAGAGGCCTGGCTCCACATCCTGTGGTCCTGCCCACATACCTGCAGCCAAGCAGTGAGGCAGAGAGGTGGAGAATTTGGTGGTGGGCTGGGGACCCTGCCTGGCACCCAGGGACCACCTCTCTGAGTGAGGGCTATAGGGTCTAGAGGTAGCATGCCCCCCATCACCACTCCAGCTGTATTTGTCTGACTGGGAGAAAAATCCCAAGGGCCTAGTGTGTCTGTGACAGGCTGGCTCTGCCCATGTGGGAGAAGCTTGGCTGTTTCTGGGCCTGGAAGCCCCAGCAGGCTGTGGCCTTGTCTGCTCAGGCTCTGTGGGCCCCAGCCCCATGCCAGCCATGACCCTGCCCGGGGGAGGGGTGGATGGAACCTGGCCCACCCCTTGGCTAGGCTTCTAATCCTCTGGCCCTTGGACTGTGCTACTCCAAGCGACGTTAGCACGGGGGAGGGTGACCCTGTGAAGGGGGCTGCTGTGGACTTCGGGATGAAGGCACCTACCTCATCACAACCAATGTGGAGCCAGCGGATGCCTTTGTGCAGCCCCAGGACCTGGTCGATCATGGCACTCACTAGTGCCAGGGACTCCGCCTCATGAGGGTTCAGGGTGTTAGGGAAGAGTGCTACTTCCCGGAGGTGTGCGAATGCTGAGTGCTTCAACACAAACTGTGAGGAGGCAGAGAGGTCTCTTGAACTCCTTGGTAAGGGCTCCTGGCTCCTGCCACCCACTGTGATAGTTCCTGTTGTCTGCAGGCCATGGGATGGCACAGCACACAGGGAGGGTCCAGGCCCAGCAGGCAGCAACTTCCAAACCTGTTTCTATGAGTCTCTCATAGCTCCCCTTCTAACTGAGCGACAAACTAAACAGACAGTTTTCGGTGAGCACTCTCTGGCCCTCTCAGCATGGGGCCTGGCAAACCTGCCCTTCAGGCTCTTCAGTCAGCTAAGGTGGCACTGATTGAAAACGGCTATCTGGGAGCAGCTGCGGCTACATTCTCACCAAAGCTGCAGAAACCAGCAACTTTACTGCCAGAGAGAGAGTGGACGGACTTGACTGGGGCCCTCTCTCCAGCCCCCTAAATGCCACGTAGAGGAAGTGGCTTTGATGGGCACTGGTGGGTGCAGCCACAAGCCTGAAACCAGGGAGCAGCAGGCATGGGACAGGGTTCAGTGATGCCACAGAGTGCAAGCCAGGTCCAAGTTTGGGCCAAGTCTGTCACTGATTTGGTGGCACGAAGGGCACTGGTGCTGGAAGCCAGAGCGACTGCGTTGGGCCCAGAATTCAGGACAGTATGGCAGGGAAAACCTACTAGCAAATCTGAATGGCCTGAATTTCAGGAGAACATTCTGAGAGGAATGCTGGGAACCCAAGGGCAGACACATGGGAGCTTGAGGATCCCAGCAAGAGCACCTTCTTCAAATGTGTAACAATGCAGAAGTGGAAGGGCTGCTGCTAACGTGATGGGGAGCAATGCTTGGCAGAGGAATACATGCAGCCTCAGAGCTTAAACAGCACTGGGTCTTCTTTGGTGCAGATATGAACAACACTTTTTTTTCCTCAAGCCACGGTCTTGCCCAAGCTGGCTTTCAACTCACCATGTATTCCAGGCCATCCCTGAACTTGGAACATATTGTGTCATATCTAGATGTCCTCCAAGAGCCTCATGTGATCACAGGAGAGGCTTTGGGAAGGTGCCTGGGTTACGGACACATGGGTGACTTGCTATTAGAAGCTGGTCCTGGTGGGAAGAGCTGGGTCAGGTCACTAGGGGTGTGAGGTGGAAGGTCCTGGCTCCCTTCCCAGAACCTCCCTTCCATCTCTGCTTCCTGGCTGCTGTGACATGGACTACATTCCTCTGTTATGTCTCTCTCCCAGCCTGGTCCTGCTCAGATGAGCTGACCATGGACTGCGAACATGAGCCAAAATAAACCTCTTATCCTTCCAATTGCAAGTGTTGGTTGCTGCTGCATCCTGATGGAAACTGCAGGCAGGGACAGAGCAACCAAGACAGACCTCCCTATCTCTGGCTTCTCTTGTTTCCCTCCTGAGCCTGCAGGACCTGGGACCTGGAGTGTGTGCTCTCTGGCTGCTTGGGGAGAGAAGCAGCACTTCTGACCACAGGGACCTCTCGGCACCTAGGAATAAGCCCCTGGGCCTGGACCCACACCTAAGTTCTCACCTCCATGTGTCCAAACGTTTGCACCAAGGGAACAACCTCCAGTTCATTGAGCCTGGCCAGACGCAGGACTTCTGTGACTTCAGAAGGGCTGGGGAGACAAAGACCACACAGAGGTGGGCGCGTGCTTCATGGGTCTGCCCACTCTTCCCAGGTCCTGCTCGGCAGGCCTGGACCTCCTGGGCCAGGGCGAGCTACAGATTCCAGGCTGCAGGGAAGCAGCTCTTGGATTTGAGCGGTTCTCCAGGGTGTCTGCATTAGACACACACCTGGCTTAGGTAGTGACCAAGCTGCACAGCAGGGGCTGGTGACTGGCCAGGGGCAAAGTCCCCTCTCAGCTGCTTTCATGCAGCCATCAACCCAAACATGGCCCTCAGGCCAGCAGTGTGGTACTGAACAAGCCGGGGAAGGCTCCGTGTGCACACCTTCTGTGGTGATTGGCCATTTATGAATCTAACTAAAAAAATATAACTATTTCTAGGTAAGAGATGTGTGTGAACCATCTCTTCATGAGCTCTATACATTATTATTCATAGAAAAGTTGTTTTCATTCTATTCTTATTTCAAGTTTTGAAGGAACTCTTTTCCCTTTGAAAGACAGTCTGTTTGCTGTTAAACACACACACACACACACACAGAAGAGTGCATGGCACATAGGCACCCCTGGAAGCCCCCCAGGCTTGCTTTGCTGTACCTGCTGCTCAGCCTGCCTGCCACACTGAGGCCGGGAACCCCACCACCTTCAGCAGCAGCATTTTGGCAGCAGCATTCTCACCAATCGGTGCCTGAAACAGCACTACACAGTTGTTTCAGTGAGAGCTTCATAGCTTCTCATGATTTCTGGCCACTCTGTTTTCTTCTTTGGGGATCTGCCAGGTCCCTCTCTTTGCCCTTTTTGCTTTGGACACCTGTGGTTAGCCTGTGGGGCTTCCCTGTGAAGCCGCACAGGCCTTCCCTGGCCCCTGGGATGTCCTGCCCTCAGCCTGCACTTGCAACTCAAGGCCTGACCATCCACCTGACAGGAGCCCCACACCAGGGACCTCACTGCAGACCCAGGTTGCAAGCCAGGGCTGGGATGCTGCCAACTGTGCCCTTCCTGGTAGCAATTGTGGATGCTTCTTTTCATTTTTAAATGTTTCCCAATTCTCTTCAGTAAATGTGTTTTAAATTTATATATATATTTATATAAATAAATTTAAATATATATGTATTTAAATATATATAAATATTTATTTATTGTGTGTGTGTGTGTGTGTGTGTGTGGTACTAGGATTTTAATGGAGCTACATTTTTATACCTTATTTTCTTCTTTTTCCTGGTACTGGGGATGAAACTCAGGATCTTGCACTTGTGAGGCAGGTGTGCTGCCAATGAGCTAAATCCCCAGCCCCCTTTTCTTGTTTTCCCCTATACCCAGAATCAAATTCAGGACCTTGTGCTTCACAGGCAGGCATGTGAACCACTGAGCTACATCCCCTACCCCTTAAACTTTTTGTTTTTTAAGTTTTTTAGCAGGGTCTCGCTTTGTAGTTCAGGCTGGCCCTGAACTCACTATGTAGCCCAGGCTACACTTGAACTCATGGCAGTCCTCCTGCCTCTGCCTCCCAAATGCTGGGATTATAGGTGTGAACCACCACGCCCAGCTAGACTTTTATTTTTTGAGACAGGATCTCACTAAACTGCTCAGGCTTGCCTGGTGGTACTGGAAAAAATAAAGACATATAAATTGTGCAGGCTGGACTGGAACTTCCACCTTGGTCTCCCTGAACACTGGGACTACAGGTGTGTGCTGTCTTACCTGGTTCACAATCAATTTATGTAACTGAAGGACATGCCACTACATCCGTAGATGGCACCTTCCTCCCTGGAGCCCTCAGTCACATGTGGTAGTACCTGTATACACGTGTGGTGGTACCTGTATGCATGCGCAGCCCTCAGCAGCCTTAGGTGGCCCTCGTAGGGAAACATGTCTTCATACTCAATGAGGAGTCCATTTGCACCCAGAGCACGGAACAGAGGGAGGATCTGGGAGGAAAGAGGAGGTGTTAGGAAGATGTCACTGTCTGAACACAAAAGAGCACTGTGCAGCATAGGGACTTCGCTATAGCCTTTGAGCTGGATGGAAGGTGTCATTCCTGGAAATGCTGAGTCTCAAATGTGTACCCCACACTCTGCCAAACCAGGAGCTGCAGCTGGTGAGTGGAGGGGAAACAGATGGCCCAAAGGAGCTGTCCTAACAGCAGAGCTCTGGCACCAGTGCACCCGTGATGCACAGGACCTGTGACCCTCATAGGAGGGTAGGAGGCACCACCAGGCTCTACAGGGCTCCCAAGTCAGCCCCCAGAAAGAAGAGCAGGAAGCAGGCTCAGGTTTCAGGTCCACATGCTTCTCCCTGCACTTCTCCCTCTGTCTAGATGTCAAGGGGGAGGAAATTCCCATTTTCCAGGTTTTTGAAACCTGTCCGTAGCCACTATACAGAACCACTAGTCTGACTCTAAGCAAGGGACAGAAGACAGAAAAAGGTCCACACTACCCAAGGGATACTATGGATACTTAAAACAGCCAGCAATCTCCAAAGAAGCGTGTAGGTGTGTTTGACCTCTGACACCATGTGGGTGTGATTGTTAGTTTTTTCTTCTTAGACTACAAGAAGCTTTGAAACATACTGAATTGAGGGAGGAAGTCAGTGTGAGACTAACAATTAGCTATTGATAAGAATGGATAGGTTATCCTAGCACTTAGGAGGCTGAGGCAGGAGGATTGCCAAGAGTTCAGGGCAGGCCTGAGCTGTGTAGCAAGACCAAGTCTTAAAAAAGAAATTAAAAAGCCAACCACGAGGGCCGGAGAGTTAGCTCAGTGGTTCTGGTGCCAGCCTCGCAAGCGCAAGGTCCTGAGTTCTATGCCCGGAAACCACATACAATGCTGGGTGTGGAGACTCACGGCCACCAGCAATCAATACCACATACCACAGTGCCGGGCGTGGTGGCTCACGCCTGTAATCCCAGCACTCGGGAGGCAGAGACAGGAGGATTGCTGAGTTCGAGGCTTGCCTGGGCTACATAGTGAGCTCAGAGCCAGCCTGAACTACAAAGCAAGATGCTGTCTCAAAAAAAAAAAAAAAAAAAAAAAAAAAAAAAAAAAAAAAAAAAAAAAAAAAAAAAAAAAAAAAAAAAAAAAAAAAAAAAAAAAAAAAAAAAAAAAAAAAAAAAAAAAAAAAGCCAACCACAAGAAAAAGTAACCTAACTCAATCATCCACATTTGGACAAATAAACCCAACACTTGTAGCATTTTCCACCTTTCTGGTTTCCTGTTTAGCTTCCCATAGCCCCTGACCCTGAGGCCCTATACTGGCCAGTGGGTGTTTGAGAGGTTCAGGCCCAGGAGCCCTGGAGTTCACATACTTGTGAGTCTGTCCAGCCTCTGCACACTGGTCTGGGGGTGGAGATTTTCTTTGTATACGGGCACACACAGATGCAGAGACATTACAGAACTCTCCTCAGATGCCATCACTGCCAACATTTTGCCAATTTTAGGTAATTTCCTTTTTATAAAACAAATTTATAAACAAATCCCAGATATCTTTTCCCCTATAATTTATATCATGACCTGATAAAGACTTCTAAAAAATTATAAGCTATTATCCTAGAGGAATTATTAACAGTTTTTTTTTTTCTTTTTGGTGACAGGGTCTCACTTTGTAGTTCAGGCTGGCCCTGAGCTCACTATGCAGCTAGGCTAGCTAGAGCTCACAGCACTCCTCCTGCCTCTGCCTCCCAAGTACTGGGATTACTGGTGTGAGGCACCATGTGTGGCATTGTGGTATGTGGTACCAGGATCAAACTCAGGTTCTTGTGCTTGCCAGGCAGATGCTGGAACCATTGAGCTAAATCCTGGATCCTTATTAATACTTATTTTGTGAGGTACTGTGGATTAAACCCAAGATATCACACTGATCTACACCCTCAGCCCTTTTTACCTTTTTTTTTTTTGGAGACAGGGTCTCACTAAGTTTCCTAGGCTGGTCTTGAACTTGTGATTCTCCTGCCTCTGCCTCATGAGTCACTGGGATTACAGGTGTGCACCACAACATGTGGCTTAGTCATTCCTTATTACCACTCATGTTAAAAATTTTCCTGTTCAGGGCTGGGGATTTAGCTCAAGTGGTACCGCGCCAACCCTGGATGCACAAGGGCCCAAGTTCAATCCCTGGTACTGAAAAAAAATTTTTTTTCCTGTTTCAAAAATATTTTCATCCCTTTGGCTTGTTTGGATCAGAAAAAAAATTTTTTTTTTTTTTTGAGACAGGGTCTCACTTTGTAGTTCAGGCTGGCCCTGAGCTCACTGTGTAGCCCAGGC
The DNA here is from genome assembly GCA_004025085.1 of Thryonomys swinderianus. Lineage (NCBI taxonomy): Eukaryota > Metazoa > Chordata > Mammalia > Rodentia > Thryonomyidae > Thryonomys > Thryonomys swinderianus. The sequence continues at coordinate 31,174 of PVIC010005835.1, forward strand.
AAACCTCGAACTCAGCAATCCTCCTGCCTCTGCCTCCCGAGTGCTGGGATTATAGGTGTGAACCACCACACCTGACACAAGATTACTTTTATCACTTCATTTCCCTACAGTCCAACATTTACTAAAGATATCTTCACATACATCATTATAAATACATTTTCTAACCCAGGTGCAGTGGCACACACCTGTAATCTCAGCACTCAGGAGGCTGAGGCAGGAGGATTGCCTTGAGTTTGAGGCCAGCTTGGGCTACATAGTGAGTTCAAAGCCAGCCTCAACTACGTGAGACTCCATCTCCCCCCCCCCAAATTTTTTTTTCCAGGTTCACAGTATGCTTTTTCAATGGTAGACTCAAGTATTCTTTTATTTTAGGATGGCATTTTTGAGTTATAGTTTCTTTTATTCTGAACTACTACTTTGGCTGTTCTCTTCAGGGAATGCTAAACATGGAAATCGTATCCTCAGAATTGCTTAGCCATCCCATCGAGAGGGAGTGCTAGCCTCAGGTTCTGCTTTCCCAATATCAAAGGGCAGCAGGGCCCTGTTCTCCAGAAACCTAGCCACTTGTCTGTCTCCTTTTATGTCACTGCCCAAACAGCCATGCTGAAGGAGGCAGGCCTGGCCACCTAGGGAACACACAGAAAGGGAACCAAGATGCTGATGGTCAGCACAAATGGCCAGACACTCTAGTGAAGACATCAGGTGTCATCAAGTGGGACAATGACCACATGTGAGACCCTGGTTCAACCTGCAGAACCACCCAGGCAGCCTGCAGAAATGTGTGGGGTGGCAGGCTGTGGGCCTAACTTCATGTGGGGTGACCTGTCATGCAGCAAGGTAACTGAATGACCCCAGTTACACATAAATTGGATCTTCCGTGCTATCTCTGTACCTAGCAAGTTGTCACAGTGCTTTTTGTCTCTTCAGGTTGGATTTTTTTCCTGTCACTTCTGGATCCTGCACACTCCAAGGTGTCCGGTCATCTTGGTGATTCTAGCTTCATTGTCATATCTGAGTCTTTTTCTTCATAATGCCTTCATTAGCTCTGGTGACTACCTCTTCCACATCTGCTTTTTGTCTGATCATTATATCCCTGGACTTTGATTTCTGCTTTAGGCCAGTCTTTTCCAGTTTCTATCATTGTTAGTCTCTTTTATCTCCTTGGATATCATGATATTCTCATCCTCTGTGGCTGTGCTCCTGATGCACTTCACTGCCTCCATGCAGCAGGGCTCTTCCTTTTTTGGCAGCACTGGGGGATGAACCCAGGGTTTGCCTGGGTTTGACCTAAAGATATACTGTAATCCTTCTGTCCTACCCTCTCAGTGATAGGATCACAGGTAGCCGTTATCTCTTGCTCATTTTTTTTTTTTTTTTTGAGACAGGGTCTCACTTTGTAGTTCAGGCTGGCCCTGAGCTCACTATGTAGCCCAGGCAAGCCTGGAACTCAGCAATCCTCCTGCCTCTGCCTCCCAAGTGCTGGGATTACAGGCGTGAGCCACCATGGTGGGCACTGTGGTATTTGGTATTGATTGCTGGTGGGTGTGAGTCACCACGCCCAGCATTGTATGTGGTTACCAGGATTGAACTCAGGACCTTGTGCTTGCAAGGCAGGTGTGGGAACCACTGAGCTAAATCTCCGGCCCTCTTGTTCATTTTTTAAAATTTTTCTTTCTTTCTTTTTGTGGTACTGGGGATTGAACTTGGGCCCTTATGGTTTCAAGGTAGGCATGGTACCACTTGAACTAAATCCCTGGCCATCTTGTTCATTTTTTTTTTTTTTTCCAAGATAGGGTCTTGCTTTGTAGTTCAGGCTGGCCCTGAGCTCACTATGTAGCTCAGGCAAGCCTCAAACTCAGCAATTCTCCTGCCTTTGTCTCCAGAGTGCTGGGATGACAGGTGTGAGGCCCCATGCCTGGCACTGTGGTATGTGGTACTGATTGCTGGTGGGTGTGAGTCACCACGCCCGGTATTGTTGCATGTGGTTACTGGGATCAAACCAGGGCCCTTGTACCTGCTAGGCAGGTGCTGGAACCACTGAGCTAAATCTCCAGTCCAAAAATAGGTTTTTATGTTCAGGGTGGACATGGGCCACCCCCAGGCACCTTCTCTGTAGGCTCTGGGTCATTATTTCTGTAGTGCTGGTTCACGTCCTCTGGACCCCTCTCACTGGTATCTGAGCATTCTCTCTCTTTCATCCTTGGTGACCTGCTGGTTTAATATGGATTCGTCTCCCAAATTTTGTCCTTACTGTGAGGCTCTGTACTTCTGGAAAAAGTTCTGTTACATTTCTGAGCCCTGTGGCCTTGTTGGGCTCCCCCCACCCCCGGCATATACTCATTTGAGTGTTTCCATAAGTTCAAACTAGAGCCAATAAGACTTTCCCTCAGGTTCTTGCTGTGGAAGACACCTTTTTGGGGGCTACCTCCTGAGTCCTTTGGTCTTAACATCACTAGAATTTCCCTTTTTCTCCTCCCTACCTTTAGCCAAGTTGCTAATTCCACATGGGCGAGGCCCTGCCTATTTCAGTTTTGGAATTCCTGAGGTTGGCTGATTCCTAGTTTTGTTGATCACCATGAATTTTCTCTCAGTTCTGGAGGCCAAAGTGCCCAATCCAGCTGGGGAGGTGTCCCTCTGTAGGTGTCAAGGGAGGATGATCCTGCCTCGCCCTCCCAGCCCCTGAGGCTGCAGCAGTTCTAGGGGTCTCTTTGCCTGTGGCTGCATTGCTCTGGTCTGCTTCTGTAGTCTCTGGTATTCTCCTGAGCATGTCTTCTCAGCCCTGCACAAGTCTGCGTGTAAATTCCCCTCTTATTTAGCATCACTGCAACCCAGTACAGCCTCATCTCACCTTGCTCATACCTACTAAAACCTTTCCACATAGGGTCATGTTGGCAGATGCCAGAGGTTAAGATGTGAATTTATCTTTTTTTGATGTGTGTATGGGGACACACAATTCAACCCACACAAAGAAGTTGTGGTTTGTGTTGTCTTTTCTTTTGTTCCTTGTGCCACCCTGGCCGTTTTGTCTGGCTTTGTGAAGGGAGGTAAGAAAAATGAAACTATGCTGCTGCCACACCTGCCCTAACCTTGGATCTTATGCTTGTTTTATGTATAGAATCCCACAGATGGAAGGCAAAAGGCAAATCTCTAGAGGCAAAAGGAAGTTCTTACCTCAGAGAGGTATGAAACCTTTGGTGGAGCTCCTTTAAAGTCCAAATGAACTAGTCTCATCTTAAATGCTGTGGAACCTGACATTTCGGTATTTTCTGTGAACTCCTATAACAAGATCTCTGTTCAGGGACTTCTTCCTAGTAGAGAAACCAGAATTATAAATAAGCATAGTGGGCTGGGCATGGTGGCACACACCTATAATCTTACCACTCAGAAGGCTGAGGCAGTGGGTATGGGTACTCACGGTGGGTATGAGGCTGGTCTGAGTGACATAGTAGGCTCAAGGCCACCCTAGAATACATAGTGAGACTGTCTTTACAAACAAACCTCAGGCAGTCCTTAACACTTTCTATTTCAGTACCTATCAGCCTGCTTTGCTTTATTAACTTGGCAGAAACTCCTATTTCTAACATGAAAATGAAAAGGTCTATAATCAAATATAGAAACTTCTGCTATTTGTCTACTTGCCCCTGAAACAGAAGAGCACTTTTTTTATGGGATGCTTTTGATCTTCAGCAACACAACTGAAAATTCAGCGCGGGGGAAGGGGGCTCACGTGCATGCACTGCTGGGGTTGCACACTGGGCCTTACACATGCAGGACAAGTGCTCTTGTACTGAGCATCATCCCATTCAAATGTTCTCAAGCTACCATACACTTGCCTGAAAAATAAAGTCAGGAAGATGTCTAAATATTTTTATCGGACGCCACCTCTGAGGCTTTTGTAGGAAATTTATTCTCAGTTTAATCTGGATATTAAAATCAATCCAGATTTCTAAGGCGCAGGTCAGTTTGCTTGTAGGGAGGAAAAGACTCTAAGCTTTACTCCAGGTCACAGAATACTGGCTCAGATTAAAAATAAGGCAATGATAACCTGGAAAGGGAATGATCCCCACGTGTATCAGAGCTGACTTTAGTTTATATTAAGATAAAAGCATCTGGTTGATAACGAACCCGCTGGGGAAATAGTAAAGCTCTTTTTCCCCGATCTTGGAGAAAGCACCAAGGGTTAGTGGGCTGAGAAGAGCGCGCAACCGGGGAGCCCCACGCTGGGCCGCCTACTCCACCTGCCCAGTCCGGCCAGGGCCTGAGGCCCCGGATCCCCCGCGAGCAACCCCAGGCCCGGGCGCGCGCAAGGGCGGAAAGGAAGGCGGCCCAGCCCGGTCCGGCCCAGCAGCCCGACTCACCCGGCCGCCGGCCCTGCACAACGACCCACGGCCACCTCAGGTGTGTCTGGAGCCCAGGGGCGCGGCTCCACCAAGCGAGCAGGCCCCGCCCCGCTCCGCCGCGTCGCTCGGCTGCCGATTGCTCGCGCCTAGCGGCGCCGACCGCCGAGCGCGTCGCTCCCCCAAACCAGCGCGGCTCTAGTCCTGGCTCGGCGGACCCTGCCTTCTGCCTGGCTCCGCGGCCGCCCGGCTGAATGGCGCCTCAGCGGAGGGGTCCAACCAGGACGACCGAGAGCAGCGGGGCGCCCGGGCGCGTCTCGGCGGGTCTTCGAGGGCCCTGGGCGCTGGCCCGGCCGGGGCGCGGGGGGTGAGTCCGCGGGGCTCTCTGCTACGGTCGTCTGCGCGCCGGCGGGCGAGCAGGTGGCACTTGCACTGGAGAAGGCCTGAGAGCCCCACGCCGAGCCTGCAGGCCGGACCTCCAGCTGCACGCCCCGCAGCCCTTCGCACCTCCTACCTGTCCCTCCAGGCCGAAGCCGGGCGGAGCTCCTGTTAGGGACAGGTGCCTGTCCACGGGTCGGCAGCTAGAAGAGGCCCATCCCAGGGACTGCCGGAGAGTGGGCAGGGAGCAGAGTGGAGACATGCCCCCAGGTGGCACAGAGGGAGGGGCTTGGGATGGACGTGGTCCCGGTGGGTTACACGACCCTGCGTAAGAGAGTAGCCCACCCAGCAGCTGAGAAGCCCCTGGATGAGCACATCCACCTGTAAAACACCAAGCCGACTCTGGAGCTGTAAGAGGCAACAGTGACAGTGGGTTTGGAATCATTAGTGAGAGATCTCTTAGCTTACGTGAAAACCATTTGCTTGTTTTATTTCTGCTCTCCTGGGGACTGGTCTCTTTGAGACTGGTCTTTCTGTGTAGCTCAGGTTGGCCTTGAGCTTACTGTGTAGCCCGGGTTGGTCTTGAACTCGCATCAATCCTCCTGCCTCTGCCTGTGGAATGTAGGGATTACAGGTGTGCGGCATCACATCTGGCACAATAATTTGTGAATCTTTTTGCCTTTTAGTTTGTTCTTGAGAAGATTATCTCAGCTGTTCTTGAATTCCTTTTTTTTTTTTTTTGGCCGTGTCAGGGGTCAAACTTGGGTCCTTATGCTTGCAAGGTAGGGACTACTTGAGCTAAATCCTCAGCCCATGCTCTTGAATTCTAGATCTCAAATGTATTGTGCTTACTTGGAACTGTTATCTTAGTAAGCATGAATAACCTAAATTTTCTAATAAATATTCCACTTTCTCTCCAAAACAAATCTCACCAGAGGAATATTTCAGGTGTGAACCTATCTTTCCTTTTCCTTCAAGGATAATATTGAAGTTATTCAATTAATACATTTTGAAAATTTAACATAGTTTTCTGAAAATTATGAATGTTTGATGTAGAATGCTGTATTTATCCAGACAGAAAAGGATCCTGATATGTATCTCACTCAGAACTTTGCCCTTAAGGATTTTCTAAAAAGCATTCCCAGTATCTGCACCAGGTAAAACAAAGCCTCAGGTTTAAGCTGTGCTCAGGCCCTGACTGCAGTGGGGTCTCCTCCTTGTGCTCCGCATAGGCAGCTGCATTCTGGAAATGGGGGTTGTTTTCTCTTTCTAGCACCAAGAAGAATCAGGCACCACCGGAGGCATGGAGGGCATGGCTGAAGACCCTGGGCCTGGGGTCCGGCATTGCACTGGCCTCAGTCCTGATCTGGAACAGCCTGGGGGCCAGTGATAATGTTGCCGAGGTCCTGGCCCACCACAGTGAGGTCCTGGACGGCAGGTTCATTGAAGTGCCCTGCTCTGAGGACTATGATGACCACCGAAGATTTGAAGGTACACTGTGATGTATTCCACAGGGATCCAGGAGGGAGAAGGGTTTCTATGAAATTTGATATTGGGTGGAAGTTAGGCTGGATGATGTATGTAGGCTGCAGCTTCTTCTTCCCCCAGGTTGGCCATTCCACACCTGGTATGGGAGTGTAGCCAGGGTGCCGCCAGGCGTGGCCAGTGGTTTAGTAAGAGGCAATGTCCAAAGACAGAGAGGAAAAGTGGGAGGAGGAAGTTGGAGCCTGATCGTAAAGGTTGTCACAGAAAACATGGTGACATAAATGTCCCTGGTGAAAGGCCTCCCTGTTGTGTGCCTGGGGCCCCTAGTCATAGCTTTATGCTCAGCTATGGCATTGGATGAGGGGATGAGGAAGGAGCTACAGTGCCAGGGCCACAGCTGGGGCTGGAATAGCACCTGGAGTACATAACCCATGGTGGGCACCTGTGGGCCTTCTCCACTGCTGTGCTCCTGAACATTTGCACCACCTGGCTGCACTGTCTTTACAGCCTAGCACGTGTGACAATGTTTTCTCAGGCAGAATTCATTTATTTTTTATTCAAAGTGATGCTTTAGATAACTAGGAAAAGGTTGACAATTTCTTCCAGCAAGGGGTGCTGTTGTGACGTGCAGAGCTGGGTGCTGTGTGCCAAGGGATGAGGAAAGCTGCTGGTGCTCTCTTGGCAGGGTCTCCAGGGATGGGTGGGCATCTGCGAAGGAGTTGTGCTTCCACGTGTGGACACTGTATGTCTCAAGACCTCGCCCTTTAATGGCCAGGCTGCCTGCCTGTCTCTCACTACATATGTGTATAAGTATAGGACGATCTCTGTGTTGCCCGAGGTGGGCCTACAAACTCCTAACTTCAAGTATCTCTCCTGCCTCAACCTCCCCACACAAATACTTTTCTGATAGTACTTTTTTATACTGAAGATGGAATTCTCTTCCTGCCCAGTTAGCAATGTATCAACATGAGAACTGTTGTTTAGTGGGACAGGATATCACTAGGCAAGATGGAAAATCCTGGGGATAGCTGGCTGCGCATCACCGTGTGTGCCTGAGGCCTCTACACTGTGCATTGACAAATGGCCAGGATGGTAAATTTTATGTTACATGTATTTCATAGTAGAAAGTCCGTACACTCTGTCCCCTCCTCCTGTCCCTCAATGAGCGCTGTGAGGGTGGACTGTGTCACTGCTGTCCTGGTCAGGGCAGATGGCTCTTCCCAATGGAGGCAGGCCGCCCGCTGACTGATGAGTGGGAGTGTGTGGTTGTAGGTTATGTCCACGCACGTGGTGACATTGTCATCTGCTCACGATGTGAGCTGTGCCGTGATGGTATCTAGGCCAAAGCACCTGATTGATTTTGTGATCTTTGCCACACCTCTGCTGTCTGCTTTTTTTCTTTTTAATTGTGGTACTGGTAATGGAACCCAGGGCCTTTGCATTGAACTACATCCTTAGCCCTTTTTAATTTTTTTATTTTGAAACAAGATCTTAAATTGTCCAGGGTGAACTCAGTCCTCCTGCCTCACCCTGCCAGAGGGCTGGGGTTACAGGTGTGTACTGCCATGCCTTATAGAAAATGTATCCCTGGCCTTCAGTTTTTAAAGAGAAGCACTTCTGTTGGTAGTGTTATTTAGCCTCGTGTGAGAGTCAGCCAAGAAGAGGCACCACCACCTGGTCCCAGTTCATTTCCAGGCCGGAATTGGGATGGGGCGGGGGTGGAGGAGAGGAACAAGCAGCGTTCAGCCAACCCGGTGTGTCCTAGAAGGTTCACAAGCTCCCATTTTTCACCAGGATGAGTCTGGTGGGTCTGCCCTATCTACCAGAACACAAGGGCTGGTCACTTGCTAGGTTCACTTCTGTGTTATACTGCATTTTGGCTGCCTTTCTGTTGCAGCCCACACCCTTCCCTCACCAGACTCCTGCCCCTGGGCTTTCTTCATGGAGGTGCTCAGCCTCCTTCCTCTCAGTGTCTGCAGCAGGGACTTCTCAAGGGCAGAGGCCCACCCATGGACCCTGCCCGGCCTTCAAAAGCACATGAAGAACCCTCATGGGCCAGGGAGCCCCAGCCCAGTTTCCCTGTGTACTCCCAGTGAACTCAGGGAGCACAGTAGCTGGAGCTCCAAGCTCTGCTTGGGTGCCAGCCAGGTTTCCCATGATGCTCACAAGCTCCTGAACCTGTAGCCAGCACTCCAAAAGGCTGCTGTTGCTGGCTGGGTCTGGAGGCTTCTGAGGCTTCCTGGGGGCGGGGCCTGTGAGGAGCTGTGCTGCCTGTCCAGGGCTCCTGTCTAACAGGGTCCTGGCCACCCCATCCATGGGTAGGGCCATGAAGCCCCACTGTCCTGGGTCACAGCTTCCATTGTCACCCCTGTAGGCTGCACGCCCAGGAAGTGTGGCCGCGGTGTCACTGACGTTGTCATCTCCAGGGAGGAAGCAGAGCACATTCGCAGGTATGGAGGGTCAATGTTCTGCCCTGGACACCTGTGGGTCAGGTTTAAGCCAGCAAGGGGAAGGAGCTGGGCCTCCCCGGCCCAGGAGGGTTCCTCATGTGCTCTCGCGGGCTGGGCAGGGTCCATGGGTGGGCCTTGGGCCTTGAAAAGTTCCTGATGACAGAGCTTCAGAAGCATGGCCTCCTCTGGCCAGGGGACTCCTCACTGTACAGAAGTCTGGGTGCTGGGCTGTGGTGTGGGCCATGCTCCCCAGCCTCAGCTGACAGCCCCAGAGGACATTTCAGTGTTTTCTCTAAAGTTGGTGGCTTTTGTCCTTCTGCCATCCTTGCCAGGGTGCACAGGTGCCCACTTGGAAAGCAGTGGGTGCTGCATTTTTCCTAAGATTATTTTTTTGGTGGTATCGGAGATTGAACTTGGGTCCTTGTGCTTGCAAGGTAGGCATGGTGCCACTGAGCTCCATCCCTGGCTCCTTAAGATTTTATTTTATTTATTTTTTGCTTTTTGAGATGGGCGTCTCACTCTGAAGTCCAGGATGGCCTTGAATTTACTATGGCCCAGGTTGGCTTTGAATTTGCAGCGATCCTCCTGCCTCAGCCTCCTGAGTGATAGGATTATAGGTGTGAATCACCATATCAGCTATCCTGTGAGATTTTAAAATCAAGATCTTAAAGCTTTGGGTGTCTGATGCCAGATTTTGTGTGTGGAATTGGTCGGGGCCTTCAGGGGTTCTCATGGGGAACCCTCTCTGGCTGTCTTCTGATAACACTCTCCTGCTGGAAGTGGGGTTATGATGCTCCTCTGAGAGATGGGGTCAAGGTGTTTGTTGAAACTGCTAGTTCTTGAGAGCAAGGCGGAGCTGATGGGCGGACTCTGGTGTCTTTCCGTCCTGAGTGGGGAACATCAGAGTCCTTACCCACCTGAAAGCAGAGCGGCATCCCGGCTGCTGGCCAAGCTCGTGCGCGATAGAGACGTCAGGACCCAGTGGCTGTGAAGCCTTGCTTCGTGCTGGATGAAGGAGAGGGACATGGCGTGTGCTCACCTGGCTCTGAGAGTGGCACCTCCCAGGCTACATGTTCGCTCGGGGTAGCAGATGTTCTCCCTCGACACCTTCCGGATGATCCGCTCACTGCGTCCTGATGTTGGGTTGTTTCCCCACAGAGTGGCAGAGAAGGGGCTCTCACTGGGCGGATCTGACGGAGGGGTGAGTGGGGCCTGGCCTCAGCCTGGCTGCTTCTGTCGTTCCCCTGTGCTGTGGCAGGCAGTGTACGCAGAGCCCTTGCTGTCCCACCAGCTGACAGTCTCTTGGGGTGCCACAGCTGCCTGACCACAGATCACAGGGTCACGGGACACTCCAGGTGGGGTGGGCTTAGAGACAGTCAGGACCCTGTAAGGCAGCCAGGCAAGAGCTGCAGATCCGCGGGGAGGGCAGGTCCTGCATTGTGCAGATGCTCAGATGCTGGAAGCTGAGTCGTCCGCTTTGGAGGCTGTAGGCCGCAAGGGGTGTGTCCACCTGGACCCTGAAGGTGACCTGATTCTAGTGCTGCGATCTGGCCAGTGGCAGCTGCTCCCTTCCCAGGGTGTGGGGGACTCCAAGGTGGGTGAGTGGTAGCCCCGTAAAACGTCACAAGTTGGGTCTCTCACATAGTCTTCACCAAGAGTCTGTGGCTGGCATGTGTGGGGGCCCCCACTGGCCACAGCCCCAGCCAGAACCACCCGCTGGCCCTCTACGGGCAGTGGAAGGCAGACTGAGGCATTGGGAGGGCAGCTGAAGGGTCCTTAGGTTCAGCTTGGGGGCTTTGAAAGTAGTAGCTGCTCTGTCTTAGTCCCGCACCTCTCTTCCAGGCATCCATCCTGGACTTGCACTCAGGGGCGCTGTCTGTCGGGAAGCACTTTGTGAACCTGTACAGGTGAGGGTGGGCTGGGCAGCATCCCAGAATGCCTGCTGCGTTCTTGGCTGGCTGAGAGATGGGCACCCTGCCCAAGAATGTTTCTCTCGCCTGTTCCAGGGCAGCATCTTTGACCTTGGTCATTAGGAAAGAATCTGGTTTTGGGTTTTGGGCTGCTATGGTCCCAGGGGTGGGGCTGCAGGAAGAGGTGGGAGAGGGACGGCAGGGAGGCCTGAGCATTGCAGGCAGCTCTCAGGGAGGCGTGAGCTCTCAGGGTTGCTGTGAAGGCTGAAAAACCTTAAGAAATTTCCTAGCCTTGGTCACTGTCATCCTCCTCTTTCTGTTGCCAAATTCCTTCCTTCCCTCCCTCCATTATTATTTTATTATTAAAATTTTATTTATTTATTTTTTTGGGGGTACAAGACCTTCACTCTAATCTATATCCCCAGCCTGTTTTTAAATTTTTTTAGGTAGGGTCTCACTAAGTAACTTAAGTTTCCCAGGCTGTGTTTCAATTTGCAATCCTCCTGTCTCAGCCTTCCAGTGTGCTACGATGACAGACAAGCCCGGCTCCCCATCCTCTTGTGGCTTAGGGATTAGGGTTGCAGCTCTAGGATAATGGGGTGGGTTTATTTTCAGGGGTTTGCTGGTTTGGTGATAAAAAACTAAATTTAAAGAGATTAGTAAATGGTTTGATTGGCTCATATTTCTTATCTGTTTGCAGATACTTTGGGGATAAAATACACACTGTCTTCTCAGAAGAGGACTTCCAGTTGTACCGGTAAGCGAGGGTGTGTGTGTGTGTGTGAGTTCAAAGCTTCTTCTCCCTCTGATGCCACCTCCACTGGCTCAGCATGAAGAGAAAGGTGGCAGCGGGGTGGGAGCCAGCCTGGCTCCCGGAGGACTCAGCTCCATTCCTCCTTGGTGAGCCTGGTACCCGCCTCACACTAGGGCCTTTGCCTACCCAGAGCAGGGACACCTTGGTTCAAAGCATACCGGATACACATCCATCACTTATCCTGAATGCACAGCAGGGTGATCCTGCCTTCCCCACACTGTCAGCTCCGTCTCCTGAGCTGCCCAGCAAGGGGGTGACACCTGTCCCCAGAGCAGACATGGTAATAGCCCATGGGTCCACTCGAACATTGCAGTCACGAACTTCCTGAATGGCAGAAGGCAGAGACAGCAGCTGTGGCCACACCTGGGACTGCCCACGGGTGTTACACTGAGCCTGGGCCACAGTGACCGAATCAGTGTGGAACATGGGGTCTGTGTCTTGGGGTGGCAGCCAGCCTCACGGCTGCGATAGTAGGTAAGGAGATCATCACAAGGTCGAGCACGGCTGCAGAGGTGTGCACAAAGATTAAGGTGGAGAACCATAAATACTGGTTTCATCAGGCTGCTTCAGACTAGCTGCTAAGGCTAGGATTCTGAGGAAGATTTGTAATTGCCAAGGAGAAAAAGAAGAAGGACGTGGTCAGTCAGTCTCACACAACAAAAAGTTTGAGATAATTAAAGCCTCCAAAAATATCAGTATTTGTAAGGCAAGTGGAAACCTTTAAGGGCTACTGTTAAAACAACTGAATACTTTTAGATGTGAGAATGATATTTTCAATGCAGAATGCCAGGTCATTCCCCTATGCCCTCCGCAACTACAAAGCAGTGAGAGAAACTCACAAGAGACAGGGGGTCAGGCCAGCCAGCGGCCAGTGAGCACCCCAGCTCTCATGGGAGGGTTTCAGCCATTACACAGTGCACACTGCACGACCATTGCTCTCGTGCAGCTGGAGGAACAGCAGAAGCCCCCACTTCACATGGCTCCATTTATGAAGAGTGAGGAGCTCCTGGAGTCCCAGGGTTGCTATGCAGACACGTGCCAGGAGACCCTGCCAGTGGCTAGAGGTCGCTTGTTCTGTGGGCAGTTTGGCACGCTGGCCCCTGGGATATCACAGTGGCACTGAGGAATGGGGCCCCAGGAGAGCAGCTTTTGTTAAAGTTGGCTTCTGCTCGACAAGTTAGTGGGTGACTGTACCTACCCAGATAAAAGCAGGCGTCTGACGAGAAAAGACAAGGGCTTATTATGGGCCAGGTATGAGGCACATACCTGCATCCCAGGTCCCCAGAGGCAGAAGCAGGGGGAGCACAAACTTGAGCCCAGTTTGGACCAATTAGTGAGACCTGTCTCAAAACAAAATGAAAAGGGTTAGGGATATAACTTAGTGGTAGAGTGCCTGCTGAGTATGCGTGGGGCCCTGGGTTCAATCCCTAGTATTGAAATAAAAAAGAAAATGCTCTAGGGCCGGAGGGTTAGCTCAGTGGTTCCGGTGCCTGCCTCGCAAGCACAAGGTCCTGCGTTCGATCCCCAGTAACCACATACAATGCTGGGCGTAGAGACTCACGCCCACCAGCCATCAATACCACATACTACAGTGCCGGGCGTGGTGGTTCACGCCTGTAATCCCAGCACTCGGGAGGCAGAGACAGGAGGATTGCTGAGTTCGAGGCTTGCCTGAGCTACATAGTGAGCTCAGAGCCAGCCTGAACTACAAAGCAAGACCCTGTCTCAAAAAAAAAAAAAAAAAAAAAAAAAAAAGAAAATGCTCTAAACCAGGTATAGTAGCACACACCTGTGATCCCAGCACTCAGGTGGGTGAGGCAGGAGGATCACTGTGATTTTGAGGGCAGCCTGAACTAATAGATTGTCTCAAAAAACAAAGCAAAACAAAATGGCCTGCTGTTGGGAGCAAAATGAAGTGTAACTGTTAGATTGTCCAGTACATTATATGAAATTTCATTTGTTCGATGACTAGGACAAACTTTTAAGTTCCTTCAATTTGCTGAAAAAAAGTTGTCACGTGCTATTTGCAAAGCTTTGGAATTGAAGGTGAACAAAAATCAGGAAAAATAAGCCAAGAAAATATATTAAGTCTTCATGAGTAATTCATATGCTTCTGTTGATCACAGAGACACAGAACACACACACCGCCCTGCTGAAGGGCAGAACATTTTGGACGCAGCTGTGGCTTCAGCAGACACTCACTGGACATTATCCCTAATGCAGGAGCTGCCAAGAGGGCCAGACACTGGCCCTGAGAATATCTGCGTGGCAGCACCATTTGGCCATGGTGCCCGTGTAGAGGGAGTGAGCAGAAGGGTTGACAGTGATTCAGGGCTTAGCTCACTGTGTGTCTGTGAGTTGTGCATAGCCAGCTGTATGGGTTGCTGTGGGTGCAGTGGGCACACAAGCTGGCATATGTGCAGCTATGCATGCTGAGAGCATTATTTTGTGTAATTGTGGATCATGCACACACGTTTGTCCCTGTGTGCATGTGGTGCGTATATGGGGTCATACAGTGTGTTGGCCACGTGTGTAGGAAATGATGCGTGTGTGTGCACCCATGGCAGGAAGTCTGCTCACTTTGGAGAGCCCTATGGCCCTGTGCTCCCAGAGCCGGCCCCTGGGCGCTCTCTGAGCCCAGCTCTGCTGTTATGTAGTGCATGGTGCTGGGTGCCTGCCATGGGTTCAGATGGCCAGCCTGCCCCAGACTCCAGAGTCATATAGAAACATTGCCATGGGGTGCAAAGAGAGGCTGCCAACTGCCATGGGCACCATCCTCTGGTCAAGCCCTCAGGCCTCCTCAGGCTTTGCTGCCCTGGAAAAAGGGCTGTGGGCACTGTGGTTGTCCCCAGCCCTTGGGTCCCACTGTCACATTGGAGACGTATATGCCTGGGGCCATCTTTGGTCCCTGTGGGTGTGGGCCCTGGGTGCCAGCAGAGTACCCGTGCCCGGAGGCCAGCTGGTTCCAGGTGAGGCCCTGTGCTCTCCCCAGGGATGTGCGGCGCAAGGTACAGCTTGCCATCGCCACAGCATTTGGTATCAGCGCGTCCGCACTGCACCTCACAAAGCCCACGTTCTTCTCACGCATCAACAGCACGGAGGCGCGCACGGCACATGACGAGTACTGGCACGCACACGTGGACAAGGTGAGCATGGCCTCACACTGTTCCCATGGGTGGGGACTTCTCAGGCCTCTGCTCTGCTGTGTTCCCATCGGGTATTCAGTCCTCCTTTCCAGCTTTTAGGTGCCCCCTAAACCAAGCTGATGTAGTGAGAAAGGAAAGGATTCTCTCCAGCCAGGTGCTCTCACTGGGTGGCATTGTTCACATGCTGATGCACGGGCTTGTGCCACAACAGTTTGCACATGGGTGGCGTCCTGGCCTAGGACTCTGGTGTGGTCTCCTCAGCAGGCTGCTGCCCCTTGGCCTCCACCCTCCTGTGGGATGACCATGTTCGGGTGAAGATGGGGGGCGTTTGGATCTGAGTCTGGCTGGTGCGCCCCTTCCTGTGACGCGTGCTACAGCTGCTGAGGCCGTGGGCCCCCGAGTCCGAGCCTCTAAGCCCCGGATGCCGGGCTCGGGGCCCAGTTGCTCCTCGGCTGTTGCTCTCCATCACCTGCCCAAGACGTGCTGACGGAACAAGTTACCAGTGAGCGAGCCAGCCAGAGGCTCACGATTCACATGCACCACGCACGCGCATCACTGTCTTTTTGTGAAAGGCGCCTGTTTCACCAGTTTATGTTACTAAGGGGACACTGGCCTGCACACGTGCTTACACATGACAGCCCTGCACATGCCTTCACAAGGCACAGACCTGGGCTTCTCCACCACAGTCTCAATCTGGCTTTCACCAGCCTGAGGTCTGTCACTGAGGAGACCCTGCCCGGCACCTGTCATCTGGAGCACTTTGTGGCTCTGCAGAGATGCTCAGAATTGTTGTTCCTGCTCTGACTTTGGTCACTGCAGCCCCTGCTGAGGTCCTGTGCTCAGTCCAGACCTTCCTGCCACCCTGTGCTCCTTGGAATGCCTCAGAGCATGTGGATGCCACTCTGTTTTTGAGACAAGGTCTTCCTATATATCTTAGACTGGTCTCAAACTTTGACCCTCCTGCCTCAGCCTCCTGAGGGCCAGGATCACAGGTGCCCAGTTCCTGTTTGGTTCTTTTTCCTGGTTTCTGTTGAGCTGCTGAAAACCTCTGTCCTTTCCTGGACAGGAGTGTGGCTACTGCTACTGCTATAGTCTTTGTCTAGGAGGTCCTGTAGTCTCCACGTAAGCAGCAAAGACCCCTGGAATGGTCAGCACCAACCTCAGAACCCAGAAGCAACCCAGGCTGCAGCTTCTCAGGAACGTACACCCAAAAACCCGGCTTCCCATTGAGGACCCTGGTTCATGCCTCCCCAGGCCCGCATGGCCTTGGGCACCTGCGCCATGCAGACAGCTCAGGCCTCTCTGAAGTGCTGCAGCAGACTTGTGAAACAGGCCGACAGCAGCAGCAGCAGCAGCAGGACACAGTGGAATCTTATTTTTAGAGATGCCACTTTATTTTATTTGAAACTCTAGTTTTGTAGCTGACCGTGGTGGTACATGCCTGTCAACCCAGCACTAGGAAGCTGGGACAGGAGGATTGGAAGTTTGAGCTCAGCCTGTGTAATTTAGGACTTAGTGAAACCTCAAAATAAAAAGTAAAGAAAGCTGCGGATGTAGCCCAGTGAAGGCCCTGGTTCAATCCTTAATACTTTGAGAAAAAAAAAAAAAAGCCTGGGATTACCCCAATTTGGGGAAGAAGCAATGCAGCTGCTGTGGTGCTGTACCCATGGCAGAAGGCAGCTCTGTGCCAATCTCTCTGTTGCCCCCCTTGGGTGCTCAGAAAGTGCCAGCTAGGGATAGAGAAGAGCGCAGACAGCCCATGAGGTCAGCCTGCTGTCTCCACCTGGAAATGCAGCAGGCTGATGGCTCCTGGGCTCACCCACAGGTGACCTATGGCTCCTTTGACTACACCTCGCTGCTGTACCTCTCTGACTACCAGGAGGACTTCGGCGGGGGGCGTTTCGTGTTCATGGAGGAAGGTGCCAACAAGACGGTGGAACCCAGGGCAGGTGGGACGCAAAAGCTTGGGTGGGCCAGATGCAGGTGCTGCCAGTTTAGTGACGGTACCCACACCCACACACGCATGTGCTGTGGACCTGAGTGGGTGCACTTGGGTGGTGCCCTGTGTCTGGGGCACCTGCTGCTTGTCGAGGTTGGTGCTAAAGCTTCTCTGGGTCCAGCTGTGATACCCTGACCCAGCGGCTGCATTGCCTGGTGTGCCAGTCCTGCCCAGTCCCCTCCTGGCTCTTGCTGGGTGCCCTCAGAGTGAAGCTAAGGGCTGGTGCTCACTGGGGTGTAGCTGGTGGCAGGGTGCACAGCTCACAGCAGAGAGGGTTGCCTGTGGGGGAGGGGCCACACCCCAGGCCTTGGGATAATCTTGTACAAGGTCTGTTTGGAAGGTGATGGGTGTCCCAGGGGGCCCTTTCAACTTGCATCTTTTTTTTTTATCTCTGTGAAGGGTGCCAGCCAGGCGTGCACCTTTGGGTGGCCCTGGTGGCCTTTGTGACTGTCAAGTCACTGTGTTATCCCCATGGCGTCTGATGAGAACCTGGATGCTGGCCTGTTGGACCTGGAAGGCTGCGAGGGATGAAGGGCCTCTTGCCCATGGCTACTTCCCCTGCTCTCCTCAACTGGGCAGGAGAGAGCTAGAAGGCCCATCCGCCTGCACACAGGCTGCCCTGCCCTGCTGCTGTTCAGCTGACTCGGCCTGCTGGTGTCCTGTGGCAGCAGTTCTGGGCTGCAGGTTGCTGTGGCTGCCCCAGGCTGTTGTGCTGCTGAGCTGTCCCATGCTGACCTTGCCTGGCAAAGCTGCCACACTCTCTCGGGGCCCCTGTGGCATGCGTGGGACCTCTGGGGTTGCATCTCTGTCTCCTTTCCTCTCCAGGTCGGCTTTCCTTCTTCACTTCTGGGTCTGAGAACCTGCACCAGGTGGAGAAGGTCCGTTGGGGCACCCGCTACGCCATCACCATCGCCTTCACCTGCAACCCTGACCATGCCATTGAGGACCCCACCTTCACGTAGCCCGGGGCTGAGTCTTCCTGCGGCACACTCATGGGAAGCAGTCACGTGGAAGCCGGGACCACGCTGGGCGAGCCCCTCCCTTCCAGTGTGCATCTCCATCGCGCAGAGTGCCTTATGAATTATCACAGATTTTAATTTGCTAGTGTTTTAACCTTTCATCTGTGTGTGGTTTTCTGCTCACTGGCCTGTGGCCTGCTCTGCGAGCTGCCTGCCATGGACGACAGGGCTCCCTCCTGGGTAGCTGCCCTGCCCCAGCAAAGATTCTAGCCAGTGTGCAGAGAGCAGGCTGTCCACCATTGCCTGGCCCACAGAGATGGGCAGCAGCCCCCACCTGGACCCAGGATCAGACCCGCTGCTATGTGAAGTTCCTACCAGCAGAGCCCTCAGGGTGGGGGTAGAGATGGAGGTGTTACCTCAGGGCTCTGCTTCTGCACCCAAGAAAGGCCCTGGCACCACCATCTTATCGTGCCGGCCCTCCCAGAGCCCCACAGCCCAGGTACCACTGTGTCCCCATCAAGGGCTGTCGGGTCACTGTCCCAGATGCTCTGCACGGTTCTTTCTGGTGGGCCATCTCTGCCCTTCACATAAGAGCAGCAGTGAGTATCCAGGAGCAGAGCAATCCTGACTGGGCCAGGCCCACGGGCGCATCAGTCAGGGAGTCCCCTGTGGCTGGGCTGGCCCCACAGTCGGCCCCTCGAGTGTTGGCCTGCACTTGGCCCCTTCCCCAGAAAAGCTGACCACATGTTGAGTGCAAGGGGAGCCTGTCGCCCTGAACCTGCTACCTGGGATGAGTGGCTGGAACACTCCTCCTCTGACTGCCCAGCGTGGGCTGTGGCTACATGTCCCTGAAGCGCATGCCTAACGCTGGAGGAGGCCACACCTCAGTTTCACAGCCCCCTGGGCCTGCAGGGTGGGGGTGGGCACTGAGTGACCCTGGGCTGTGCGGGATTTAGAAAGCAGAGGAGCCTTTCTGGACCTGGGCCTGTGTGTATGAGACACAGCTGAGGCCCAGCCTGCCCTGCGGTACAGCCCCATGGGTGTGACTGTCCCTCCTATTTGGGGCAGCCTGGACCCGTGCCTGGTTCTGCGCATTCCTCCTTGCTCTGGGAAGAACTGATGAGCAGGCGGCCAGAGCCCCTAGGCCAGGAGGGGCAAGAGCACTGGGCTTGGCACCCACCTTCCCAAGCAGGACATGGGCTGGGCTGTGACTCTGAAGGACAGCATTGACTTTGGAGGGTGAGGGAGCACTGGCTGCTGCGGGCTGTTGAGCCAGGACTGTGGGCCCCAGGCCTCCTTGCCGGCGCATCCTTGGGCTCTGTCTCTTGACCTTCCAGAGTCAGGGCAGGGATAGGCAGGCCAGTTTCCTGGTGCCTGCATCTCAGGGAGGGCAACAGGGGGGTCAGGACTGGCTGGGACCTCTGATGTTTCTGGAAAGTCTGCTCTACCAGCGACAGACACCAGGATTCTACCTCCACCCTGGGGCTGGAGCAGGGTTCCAGGGCTGGAGGACAGTGACCCTACCAGGTGTCCTATGATGAGGGAACCTGTCAGCAGTGAGCGGCCATGTCTGGGTGAGGTGACCCAGCAACATTTTCTAGCCTGTTTAACGTCAGCCTCTCTGGTCCTCTATCAGGGCAGGACCAAAAGCAAAGCCAGGCCAGCCAAACTCCTTTATACAGACCTATGGCTGCACAGAATTAAATGGCCCCTCGGGAGCTACTTTTGGGCCAATGCTGAGGGTCCCCGAGTCCCATTCTTTTACTTTTGAAGTTGTTTTGTCTCAAGCTCCCCCTCCCCAGCAGGTCACATGGAAGCCTGAAAGGGAGTTGCCACGCAACCAGTATTGCATCTCCATCTGGGGCCTTCACAGCTGAGATGGGTCCATCGTGGCCGTGGCCGTGGCGACAGCCGTGGCATAGAGAGGCTGTTTGGAAGGTCACAGGATATTCCACTGCAGCCTGCCAACGGGCTGGCTGTGGCCCAGCCTTCCACATGGGGACCAGGACCCGGGCACTGCTGCCCATCATCTGTCCCGGACCCGAGATTCCTGTGGTTGGGTCCCACCTCCCCTCGAGTCTCCAGGGCAGCACAAGAGAAGCCCCCATCTGGTGAGCAGGGACCCCCTCATGCTCTTGTTCCATCTGGAGTTTGCTGTCCCCCACTGAGATCTGAGGAGGCCCGGGCAGCACCCTCCCAACCCAGCCCACATGGGCTCCATCCAGCCTCTACCCTGCCTTCCTGCAGGCTCCCTGCCATGCCCACTTAGACTAGTGACCCAAACCGCAACCCAGACCCACTTATTTAGCACAAAGCACCAGCACTGCAAAGGAACTGACTATCCAGTGCTGAGCTGGTAGGGCTCAGCTCGAGTGCCCTCTGTAAGCGTATGCCATAGGTCCACCACCACTGTCCCCCAGGCAGGTGATGAGGGAAAGGACATCCTGGTGGGCACAGCTGGGTTTGTATCCAAACTGCTTCATTTTATGCTCAGATAACTTTCAGAATGATCTGGAGACACATCAACAGAGCCCACAGCAGTGCGAGACCAGTTTAGAAATGTGAATTAAGACCTGGTGGAGGGGAGGGCAGCAAGGAGTGCCCTGGAGCCATCCAGCCGCCTCAGGGTCCCTGAGTTTCTGAGATGCTTGAGGCCCTGCCACCCCTCCACTCAGCCTGACCTGGGGTCTTCCCTGAGGGCACTCTGTGGCCACTGGTATTGCCCCAAAGTTTCCACCATGCAGAACTTCCTTTTATGCCCTTTGCCCAGACAGATCTGGGCGCCTCTTCTGAGGTCCTCTTTCCTTCCCTTCAGCTCCCAGCCTCAGGAGGGGCAGGACCAAGCCAGCAGGGGGCAGTGCCGGACACCAGCTGCTCCCTCAGAGGAGGCTGAGCTAGACAGCTCAGGACTGTCTCCTCACTTCCCAGGCCAGGGGGGTTGTGCAGTGTAGGAGGACATGGTCACCATTGTGAGCTGGACACAGCAGCACACACCACTAGTTACAACTAACTACTCAGGAGGCTGAGGCAGGAGGGTCACCAGTTCAAGGTCAGCCTGGGCAACTTAGCAAGACCCTGCCTCAAAGTAAAATTTTAGAAGGAATTGCAGTAGCAGAGAGCTTGAAGCCCGAGCTCCAGCCCCAGCAGAGAGCTGGGTGGGCCTGGGAGTGCCCAGGAAGGCTGGAGGGAAAAAGGGTCATGCGGAGGACTTGTGCCGGGGTCCTGGCCAGGCCTTCTCCCTTGGACACGTGGGCTTCACCAGCATCACAGGCTACCCTGACCCTCCTCACCCACAAGATGCCCCTTGCAGGGCTGGAGGGAGGCCAGCCAGGGGAGGTGGGTGCGGTCTGCCTGGGCTGTGCCTTGCCATCCCTGGTTCCAACCTGTGCTGTGTTCCAGGCTGTGTCTCCTCTGCCAGGCCCTTGCCCCCCAGAGGAGTGGTGTCACAGGCGATTGGCACTGACTGGCAGCACACAGCCCCACTGGGCAGTGCAGTGCCCTGGCTTTCACCCTGATCCACAGTTCTGGGTAGACTGAGACTGCCCTCCCAGCAGTGCAGGGATGGTGTGGGGGAAGGGCTCAGCAAGGGCCCAGGCAACCACACAGAGTGTGGTGCTCTGGCCTGTGGCCTCTGGGTGGATGCTGGCCTGGCCTGACCCACAGGGACCCATTGGCTGTGGTGTCTGGGGGCCCAGTGGGCCATCAATAGCCCAGCTCCCCAAGGGCTCAGTGAGAATGGCTGATGGGGCTCCACTAGCTGGGCTTTAGGGCCAGGAAAGATGCAACCCCACAGAATCTGCAAGGCCAGGTATCACCTCGGGCCACAGTGGTCCAGGGAGGGGGACCTTCCCAGGTGATCTCACAGTGGGCCAAGTCAGCAGGAAGCAGCCCAGGCTATGCTGGCATGGGGTGGGGCAGAGAGCAGCCTAGAGACATAACAGAGGCCTCAGGCTGCTGCCCACCTTGCTGCCCAGTCATTGTCCCAGAAAGGGGCAGTCACAGGGCTGCACTGTCGTCCTGCGTCCATGTCCCTGCCCTGGACACAGGGGACAGGGCTCCTCTGAGCTCTGTGACAGTTGCATGGTTCTGGGCTCTCTCCCAGCCTAGGTCTGGAGGCTCCTGGCTTCTGGCTCACCCGTCATCTGTCTGGAATTTGGAGGACAGACCTGCACTTGCCATCGTGGGGCAGGGGCCCAACAGCTCCTGTGGGCCTCACAGGGGACAAGGGAGGCCAGAGCCCCGGCCTTAGCTAACTCCTAAGTGGTCAGATGGGGCCCCTGAGAGGCTGGGGCCTCTCAGTCGTGCTGTCCTCCCTGCTAGATGCTGCCCTGTGATGACCCACACCAGGCTGTCCCCTTGACCTCCTATGCCAGGGGCAGGTGTGGTGTGACCCTCAGCAGCAGTGTCTGCTGGCTGCAGCCTCTACTTTGCAGAGAACTGTAGGCCTGGAAGATCGGAATTCAGGGAGCTTTGAGGTGTGGCATTCCTCACTGCCAGGGAGCATCCTGGGTGTAAGGTCCTGTTTCTGTACCCTGGCACACCCCACAGAGGCCAGCACCTCCCATAGTGGCCCATGCAAACATGTCCTTGACACTGGCCATGGGGCTGGGGTGGCCCTGAGCTCTGTATGCCCTGGCCTGGGCCAGGGGACCCTCCTGAGCGGGGAGGGATCCCCAGAAAGCTGTGTGGAGCTCCAGAGTCGGCCTGGGAGACATGGCATACACCCTCTGCCCAGGCAGAGGTGATCTGAAGCCAAGTCTTAGCCAAGCCAGAGTGGCCTGGAGACAGCTGCCCAATGGCAGGGAGTGTGTGGGTACCTGGTGGGGCGATCACCCCCAGCTGAGGACACATTTGTTTGCTGGCTCCCTTGCTCAGTCACCCACGGGGCATCTGGCCCTCCACTGTCTTGTCTGTGGTGCCCACAGCTCTGGCTCTACTTTGTTCCAGGCTGAGGCGGCAGAGCTGGTGGTTTGGGACAGAGGGCTGTGTCCTAAGGCCTGCCCTGCACCCTCTCTTTTGAGGCAGGTGGGCACCCCACCCAGCCAGTGCTCAGCAGGCTGCTCTGCTACCCCAGAACTTCCATCATTCACCCTGCCTCAAACCCATAGGTCTAAGCCCAGCTTCACAAAGTGGGGGGTCCTCAGTGGAATTCCACGAAAAATTCCTAGCTGGGCCTGGTGGCACCTGGCTGTAATCCCCACACTCAGAAGGCTGAGGCAGGGCCTGGGGATTTAGCTCAGTGGTTCTGGCACTTGCCTCTCAAGCATAAGTTTGATCTCTAGCACAAGAAAAGAAGGAAGGAAGGAGAGAAGGAAAGAAAGAAAGGAGAAGAAAAAGAAGCAAGGAAGGAAGGAAGAAAAGAAAGAAGAAAGAAAGAAAGAAAGAAAGAAAGAAAGAAAGAAAGAAAGAAAGAAAGAAAGAAAGAAAGAAAGAGAAAGAAAGAAAGAAAGAAAGAGAAAGAAAGAAAGAAAGAAAGAAAGAAAGAAAGAAAGAAAGAAAGAAAGAAAGAAAGAAAGAAAGAAAGAAAGAAAGAAAGAAAGAGAAAGAAAGAAAAAGAAAAAAGAACCTCACAAAAATGCCGAGCCAGGAGGATCCCAAGTTTGAGCCCAGTCTGAGCAACTTATCAAGACCTTTCTTAAAATAGAAAAAGAGCTAGGGTGTTGCTCAATGCAAAGGCCCTGGGTTCCATCCCCAGTTACTGAGAAGAGAAAGGAAAAAATTCCTTTGCCCAGGATACAATAAATTCTGGGTGGAAGCTGAGGGCGGGAAGCCTCGCAGCTCACAGATGAGCACTCCTGGCATGGCCGAGACACTTTCTACTAAAAACCAGCACTCGCCCACCCACAATCCCTCTGCTGGATTAGCCTGGACAAAAGTAGACTCCCAATGTTCCTAGGACCCTCATTGGCATCTGCCCATGGCAGACCCCAATACCCACCTGAAGTGGCATAGACTTTGGACCATTCACAGTGGGTACCAGGCCACCGTAAAAGAGTGAGCTGCAATCACAGGCGCTGGGGATCCAGGACACCATCTGCAGACACCACAGCACCAGCCAAACCCGACAGTGAGTGGCTGGGACGTTATGCTGGTAGAGAAGTACTGTACCAGACAGGCCCTACCTGGTCTCCATGTTTTTCTTTCCACAAAATGTTTTGTTTTAGAAATGTAAGTTTGTGCTATAGGCAGCACGCATACCCAGTGTATCAAAATGTTTTATAACTGGGCTGGAGATTTAGCTCAGTGGTTCCAGCGCCTGCCTCGCAAGCACAAGGCCCTGAGTTCAATCCCAGTAAGCACATACAATGCTGGGCATGGTGGCTCACGCCCACCAGCCATCAATACCACATACCACAGTGCTGAGCATGGTGGCTCACGCCTGTAATCCCAGCACTCGGGAGGCAGAGACAGGAGGATTGCTGAGTTCGAGGCTTGCCTGGGCTACATAGTGAGCTCAGGGCCAGCCTGAACTACAACATGAGAACCTGCCTCAAAAAAAAAAAAAAAAGTTTTATAACTGTTGGAACTGTGTGACCCTTCTGGAATATTCTGTTGACCCTGTCACTTTCAGCGATGTTCTGTAACTCCACCCCGCTCCTGCTTTAGTGCGCATGCTCACCTACCTCACAGCCCTCCCCTCCCCCATATAAGGAAGCTCCTGTTTCTAGTCAAGCCCTCGTATGAACTCTACTGAATCTGCCAGTGCAATAAAACGTTTTTCTCTACCTCTTCAAGTGACTCTTGGATTGAGTCTTCAAGTAGCTGCAACCCAGAGCTATAAAACTGAGCTTAGCTCTCAGCTGTGCCTCAGAGCTGTGACACTGAGTGTTGCACTTTGTCACATTACCCGGCCAGGCCAGACATCAGGAGAGCAGCTCCAACGCCTTAGTTCCACTGATCGTGCTTGACACTGGTCTTCCAGATGAACTGTGGTATGTTTCCGGTTCTTTCCACGAGTCAGTGGCCCCAGGACAGGAGACCCAGAGCCCGCCCGGTACAGGTGGCAGTCCTGGTCAGTGCCTTCGGCCTCCCAGCTGTCTACTGAGGCCCAGAGCTGACTACAGGTAGGACTGGAGCCTTAGTGGGGTGGACAGAGGCCCCCAGGGCAGGGCTGGGCCAGTGCATCTGGAAGAAAAGTGGCCACTGCACAAGGTTTCAGGTGCCACAGTCCCTGGCCCACCTTCTCCTAAATATGGCACTTACACCAGGGCACTCCAGAGCTGGGCCACACTCTGCACTGCCATTTGGGCTGGTTTCTTACTTGCAGGTCAGAGTGCTGGACAGATGACATTTTCAGCCAAGGGGAGCAGGATGTGGTGGTGCATGCCTGCAATCCCAACATTCTGCAAGGCTGAGGCAGGAGGACTGAATGTTTGAGCCCAGCCTGGGAAATTTAGAGACTGAGACCCTGTCTAAAAATGAAACACATGGGCCGGAGGGTTAGCTCAGTGGTTCCGGCGCCTGCCTCACAAGCGTAAGGACCTGAGTTCGATCCCCGGTTACCACATATAATGCTGGGCGTGGTGGCTCACGCCTGTAATCCCAGCACTCGGGAGGCAGAGACGGGAGGATTGCTGAGTTCGCGGCGGCTTGCCTGGGCACCATAGTGAGCTCAGGGCCAGCCTG